>JABCKL010016744.1:0-93737 GCA_018851305.1 Calocybe cyanea
CCGAAAATGAGGACCCCATCATCTAAGTTTGGTGGATGTCATTTACAACATAGACCTGACCTGAATGGACAACCGTAATGGTACATGCTTCCCGAGTCGTGTGACAAACAAGAGGCACTCAAAGTTTCGGTCTCATTTCGGTCGCCAGTTCAATGAGCGTTGGTCTGCTTCCGACCTCTCTATCAACCTGTCGGCTTGCTACGTATTGTAATATGGTATCACAGTACAATTCCTCCCCAGCTCTGAAACTCAAACCTGACGTAAACGTATATGCGGCGTCCTAGGAATAAAAAGAACTTGCCAAGGCGGGGCCATCCCCACTATTGTTTCCCTTCTAAGCGAGTAATGTTGGAAGAAAGCCACATTGGTAAGGAGTCTCAGCCATAGTTCCTAAAAAGTATTTGACAGGTGTCTGTTGGAGTCCGTGGGTGCATGTATGGTAATATGGTAGCCATGCAGCCATATGGGAACTCGCGACTTCTTGTTCTGCATCATTAGCCGACACTTCAGATGCGGCGTCTGCCAACCCTTTGATGTCGAAATAAGTTGGAAGGCTACCATAGTATCCATATCTAGCGCCACTACGGAAATATGCTTTGACAATGTATATATATTCAAACTCAGCGACCCGTTTATACAGGCTCCGCTCAACGGATCATGAAGGGAGATGTTCACCCCATACTGTATAGTCAGTAAATTCACTTCATTAGCTTGATAAATCACGGCGTGGACTCGAAGGACTCGAAGTTAGTTTCCTGAATCTGAAAGAAGAGGCTCGATGATGGAAAATCTCCTAGTAATGGCTTTGCTGTAAAAGTATTTGCTGCGCTAGGGCCGTTGAAATAAGGCTTTATGAGACCGCACAGGACTGCACACAGCTCATTTGACTAGTATACTATGTCTGAGGATTGCTATTATTAAGAAGGCCTGATACACTTACTCTCAGTGTTGGAACAATAAGCGAACTTGGCGGAGCGAGTTATGTAGGTACCGTGTTGTAACTGCGGGTTGTTAATCGTGTTCACATCACGGTGTTGTCATGCCACTTGTTCACAGATTGCCTCCAGGTGTCAGAACCTCAGATCGAGCTCAGTTCTTTGTTCTAAATTGGTAGGCTGAATCGCAGACTCAGCGGCTAAAAGGTATACTCCACGAACTGTTTCCCACTTCCATCCGTCTAAATCTACCTCTTTTTCTATGTCTACAGCTGCTCTTTCTACGCTTTCATTCGTAGCCTCAGCTTTTTTCTCTTCCAAACATCTACCCCAAAATTCCCAAGAGGTTGAAGACATACTTTTAATTGCCAAAGGACGCCTTTTGGAAGCATCTCATATAATACGCGACATCACCTATGCAAAAACATCTAACCAAGAATTTAATCAATATGCTGACGAGTGCAAGAGGTGAGTTCCTTGTTTCCCCCCAGACAGTCGACATAACTCCCTTTAGACTCCTGGTGCAGGTAGACCTAATAAAAGCTATATCAGAAAAGACGGCATTTCTTTCCTCAAAAACGAAAGAGACGAACATTCTTCTGATGCAAGCGCGGGAGTGTGAGAATAAATCCCTTGTGCTGTTAGAGACTATTCGTGTATGGCGTACACTCTTATATGCTGAATTTTTGCTCATTGACGACTGCAGGCTGCTTCAATAGCTGCCAAACATGAGTCTGCGGAGAAAAACCCATCTGAGCCCAAGTCTGAAGATGCTCCGGAGCCATCCACGGAGGAACAACCCGCCTATCCTGGAGAGCTTCAAAATCTAACGACGTTCGCTGCGCAGCTCATCGAGCTAATAAAGGAAGAGTCGACTGGGCCCGAGCAAGACGAATATGCGAATCAAACTGCTCTCCCATCGACACTTTCTGAGCTGAGGAAGCTCACTAACAAACTCGTTGCTACTTGTGAGTATTTTCCCTCCTTTTTGAGTTGTGCTCAGTATACCGTGTCCTCAGTTCCAGTTCAAAGCACACAAAGCGATCCACTCCGGTCCCTTGGGCTCCCGCCCAAAAGCATCCGGGATGGCCTTGATAGATTGAGATCTGGGAAGCTCCGTAAGAAAAAAGCGGCCAAAGGCCATGCTGCTCGTGAGTAATTGATCAATGAAAACGACGGTATAGCCCGCTTATAGAAAAACTTCCAACTGCAGGGCGGCAAAACACAGAGTCCTCGTTCAATGACCTGCTCAGTGTTGCATCCGGAGATTCTAGGACACACTCCATTTCCACCGGTCGGCAAAGGTCCTCATCTTTATGACAACATTACTGTTTAGAACATCTTACGATGCTTTCTGTTATGATCTGCACCCGTGTGTACCCTAATCCTGTCAGATGGAAGTCATTATAGCCTGAGGACCTAATTTGAGTTCATATGATCCCTTCAAAAGTACAGCCCACATATTCATCAGATGCATGCTGTAGAGCCTACCGTTAAGTCGTACTGCATCTTCCTTCAAGTTGGGCGTGTCAAGACCCTGGTCTGATATAGCGTATGGAGGAATAAGCCCCCCTTGGACTTATTCACACCAATGGAGTTTAGGGTAATTAGAAAAGAGCCCATACGTCAAAAGAACAACGAGGTTTGTTGAAGGCACTAGGATCACATTGGTAAAAAGCTGTGATGAGGAAATCGTTGACAGTTTCCTGTTGGTATCCACGCGCAAGCGCCAGGCTCATTGCTTTGTGCAATTGCTTCATTTGTGCCTTGCTTGGAATGAACACTAGACACAGCTTCTGTAACTGAACAAGTATAGGATTGTCTTCTGGCTCACCTGAAGACGATGTCAACTACAAGGGGGTGCCACAGATATACTCCGCCGGTTTGTAAACTCAGCGATCAACAGTGCCAACAATTTAGTGGGGTGAGGGATAAGACATCTTTTTGCTTGAAATCTGGGTATCAACGGCCAACGAAACGCAAAATGAATACCGGGGCTGGTGGTGGTGAAAATTTATCTATAGTCTCGGTCGCTCATGTGAACTGTAGACATTTATAGTATTCCCAGTTTGTCGGCGCATACTGTATCTTTGAGCGTGCAGCCTGGATATCCACTTCTGATTATAGACTTTTTGCGTACTCGATAACCTTACTAACATCCTAGCGGTTTTCACTTTTTTCGGTCTTCTATGAGCCTCTCTAGCGACGATACAAGCTATGTCTGATCAAGTAATTAGCGCTAACGAACTTTGAAGAAGCAAGAGTTGTCATTACTAGGAGTACTATAACCATCATTCACTCAAATACGTTACAGAGTTTATTGAGCGATTCACTCGCTCGAGAACAATGGAACGCTTTTGTTATATATCCGGGTCATATCTATCGGTGTACAAATCGAGTGAGGTGTATTATTGGGAATATTGATTGACAGCTCCCTTCGTCTAGTCATGATGCCTCAGGGGGTGCGTATGCCACTTATGTTGGGGTTTTATCACAACGAGCTTGATGGGTCGCTACTAGTATGGGCATACATCATTTTCATGCTTGACTATATCCACATTTTAGCAAACGGTCCGTGGAAGTGAAAATCTGATTGTATTCGACATCCACAAGTGAACCATATAGGTAAAACCCTAATTGTGATTCTTTGCTTGGAACCTAGGTATTGGCGGTAGTCGTAGCGTAATGTAGTATGACTGTCGAGTCCAATGAGCAATTGAGTGGAAAATTCCCCATCTTTCATCAACAGCAATGACTGGAGAGCGTAGCTTCCAGCTACTAAGTCCCTTAACAATCTGGTCGAAGCGAGAAACAACGCTGGTCATTGTGGGCCTTTTGGTAGGATCTTCTTGGACCATATCTGTTATAAGTTCTTGCATGAACTCAAAGCCCTTTTTCGCTGGCCGTCGTGGTAGTCCCTGGGACATGTTGATCAGAAAAAAAAAAAAGTACTGGGCAATATGACTGGGACTCACGCCGAGAAAATACTGGCGTATGGCATTACCTATACAGTACACATCTACAGGGAAAGGGTCACAAGGCGGATAGCCAGGTATTGAATGTTCTGGAACGGTTTTGTCGCCACCCCATGGAGGTTTTTCAAGGTGAGGTGCATCTTCGGGTTTGTAGACTTTAGCGAGGTCGAAGTCTATAAAGTAGTATTTAACAGGCTTTTTTGTACGAGCCATGGGCTTGTCCACTGGGCTGCTGAAATCGCGTTTCATGCGGGGTCTAAATGGGTGAGGAGGGGATTCATAAAGACAGGACGCATCGACCATTATATTGTTGTATTTGCAGTCTCTATTGTTCGAAAAATCAACAACAAATCAACAACCAATGTTTTTGGAGTTTACCCGTGTGTGATGTTATTCTCGTGCATGAATTGTAGGCCCTTAGTCAATGTCAATAGCGAGGATTGGTAAGTCGGTAGGTGTTTCACCTCAAAGATTTGAGAAAAGAAGTCTACTACTTCCCCTACGGTCTTGAACGGGACGACATTGGTTCGCATTAGTAGTGGCATCACTATGAACTTCCACTTAAATCCTTCCATGGGCTCGATGACATCCAATACAGGTACGCAGTGATTTCTAGGATTCGTAGAAAATGGTTCGGCCGAAAACATTTTTCCCATTGGAATCTCGTCGGGAAATTCTTGGTCGACTTGCTTCAATGCGACAACAGAGCCGTCTGGGCGAACCGCGTCCAAGACCCTACCGAGCTGTACGACATTAGTCGAGAGCACTGAAAAATGGGAGATATTTCACCTCATTGGTAACACCGTCCTCTGAATGTCGCCAGCCCTTCGAGGTGTTTAGCCAAGATGGTGACCAGTCTGGCCGGTAACGTGGTCTGAGAGTATAACCGTGGCTTTTGAGGAAGTCGTAATGGTCGCGCCAGATGCACTCATCCGGTGTAAGTGTGCCATCCCACAAACTCATACGAGGAGTGTCCTGGGTAGGATTATCTGGGGCAAGAATTGGTCCTGCTGAAGCATCGGGGTTGCTATTCATGAGTTTGAGCAATGATCTAACGCACGTGTTGCCATGGCAGCTTCAAACTCTTTGTTGTGGCTCGTTCACGTTTACGTTCCAATTGTTCTTTTATAGGCGAGATTCCCATCCGTGACAATTTAAATGATAAAGAGACTGAAGAAACATTCGACATCCCCCCAATGCCTCGCAGCTCGCTTTTCAATTTGCTATACCCCTTTACAATATACCGGTCATACGAAATCGACATAACGCTTGACAATAATAAGCGCAGCCTCTTCGAAGCATACATGATCCTGGAGGAATCCATCTCAGACTTTGCCGATGATGACTTTGTCCGCCATATAACTAGATGGAAGGGGTGAGCATATTGGTCTTTCCACGGTCTATATCGTCACATATTTTGCAGGACAATGACTTCGAATATTGAACTGAGGAATCGAAACAAAAAAATCAAGGATTTTATCTTCACGACCAAAAAAAGAAAATTGCTCGCATCTGAAGTTATAGAACATGAGCAAGAATGTTCTGAGGTTCTGGAAGACATCCGCGTAAGCTCGGTACTCTAACAGTAGTGCCTTGTCTCACTAGGGACTACAGATCAACTCTGTAACTGCTAAACAGCGGAACGCGAATGCCAGAAAACACTCTGCTAGCCCCCAAAGCGATGTGGTTAGAAAAGCCATGCAGGATATGCGGTCAATCAGAGAGCAATATAGCCCTAACGCTGATGCTTCTCGTGAGTGTTTCGATGATATACGATATCATGCTCACCTATTTGCGCTAGAAATCAGTACTACGCCAATTGCAAATCGGGGAATAAAAAATAACAGCGCCAACCAGTCATTAGCTGCTATGCCTTCGTCAACAGAATCGGGTCTTCAAAGAATTTCATCCATTTAACAATTTACGGTCCAGGACGGTCAGCTTGTATTTATGCGAAGGTGTAATTGTATATCGTAATCCGATCAGCTGGAAACATCTACTTGCGTGGAGTGCTGAGCATAGAGCGCAACATGCTCGCTACGCGTGTGGGATCGCCTCAATAAATCGAGATCCGGAAAGCTCCGTAAGAAAAAAGCAGTCAAGGGCTCGTAAGTAATTGATCATTGAAAATGACGGTATTATCCAACTGCAGGGCAGCAAAATCCAGACCTCTTGTTCAATGACACTTTGTGTTGCATCGGCAAAGATCCTCATCTCTCTGACGATTTTACCGTTCATTTTGCAATGTTGAATGTTATGATTTGTATCCGCGTGTACCATAATCTGTAAGATGGAAATTGTAGTAGCTGGAGGACATTTCACTCAAGTAATATTCAGCATGCGATTTACTCAATGTTACGATCCCATACATATCAGCCAAGTCAACGATTACACATGTTCAACCTGGTCTGCATCCGGGAGTATGACAAACTAGACTCAAGCAGACTGTGGTCTGGTACGGCCTATCGGGGAATAAGAACCTTGACTTATTCCAGTGCAACGTAGATCATGGAACAATAAGGCCTATCTAAGAAACGATACTAGGATCACATCGGGAAGAAGCTAAGCGTTGTGTAGTTGTATTATATATAGTAATCGCTTCGTTTTCGCCTGGTTAGGAATGAACCCATGATACATCAGGCGGCAGCTTTTTGCAACTGCGCAAGATGTATCAGAGGATGGTCTTCAGCTGTTACGTTGTCTAAAGTGACTTACCATTTGTCAGCGTCACTCATCTCTGACCGTTGAAGAGATGTTGAGTTTTCGCTGCCACCACAATGCTTGTTAATTTCAAAAGCCCTATGTCCACCTGAAGAGGTTGCTGAAATCACTTCGATTTCTTGGGATCCATGGCCGCGTTTAATCACACTCGATCTACGTCCTTTGCTGCTACACGGAAGAGCCAACTTTTGGAGACGGCATATGAGGACAATCCCAGCCTTTGGCTAATCCAGCGTCCCACCGTCTGGTCATGGCGCGGCCATTATGCCCAAACTAAACAACGCAACGGCAAGGTTTGTATAAGTGTATTCGAGTACTCGCGTGATATTATTAGAAACAGTTTGGTACATTTTCCATCCTCCACCATAGACATACTCAAGATATATTTATACTCTTAAAGTTACCCTTGGTCGCACAGCATGAAATTTGATGCATGTTCTACTTTTTGGAGATTATCTCCGACGTTTGATATATCGAGTACGAGTCTCACAATTTCACAACAGAAACTAACACTAAACGAACGAGATCCTCTGAGCACCTCCATCTGACCTCCCGTCTATATCCTTCTGGTGAATGTGCAGAGGAAGTCCAGATGCTCTTGATAAAGTTTCCTCCATAGGTCTCGCCCCACTTTTTATGTGCAAGACTGCTTGTCTGACAATCCTAAGATTCCACCTCATCGCTCAACATGGCTCTGGTGCGTTTTGAGGTTTTTATGCCCATCTAGCTCTTGCTCACTCATTAGGTTATGTCCTGTTCATAACGAAATGAACAAGGGATTGCAAAAAGCTGTATTTGACTGTGTCATTTGGTTTCATAGTACAATTGCGAATGTGGTGATAGACTGATAGTAACGCCGGAGAGGGTATTTCTACTCCGACACATCGGGTCGAAAAAGGAGTCACAACGAAGATGATATTACTGGAATCGAGATGGATGATAGCTTTTGAGGTTTCTGTCCCTTTATTATGGTGCATCTTCACGTGTGCTTACCAGGAGATTCTGGTTCTGGAATATCTAGCAGAAGCTTACACTCGATTGTAGGACTGATAAGAGCAAATATCAAAACTCTATCCTCGCTCAATGCACTTTACCAGCTCAACTTGACTATCGCGAAAGTTAAGGGCGGTGACCCCTCTCGAAGTATAAGAAGCGGGCCTAGCCGCGATCAGGTCTGGTACAGCTTGAAGGCATTGATTCAAGCAGTAATCAAGCCGTCTTGCCTCAGATTTGGCGCACCCTTTCCCAACGAGAATAATTTCATTAACTCATGGACATCTGCAATCGCGCTTTGCTCATGAACACAGCATAGCTCCCCTCACAATACCTAATAAGCGGGAACTACATGAGCGGGATACATCAATATGACTCTGCTTCAACGAGAGTTTCTTAGAGTAGTAACTCGGTACAGACCCACCAAAGAAGCAACAAAGAAGCAGGAAGCTGTCAGTTGTCGAACGATGTGATGCATTCGCGTATGAACTGTATGCGGCGTGATCCAGTTCAATCAAGAATAAGCAAATTTACAAAAATGACTTCAGCGGTCGCCGCTCACTTTTCAGTTGATAAAGGTTTCTTAAATAGTTTTGTCTATGCTTGAAGAGGGGCATCGCCGTACTTTGACAATAACACTCCCTTAACTTTTGTGTTCAGATTAACTCAGCAATTAGACGCCGCTTTTGTATCGGACGGGCGGAACTTGAAGTAACGACAGATTAACCCCAGTCCAAATTGCAACCTCATGATAATAGGCCGTGAGCAGACAATATTGAATGGTAAACAGAGTCTAACCTCAAACATTTGATGGAAAAAAAATCGACCACTTCCCCAATAGTTTGAAATGGTACCAACTCAGCCCTATACAGGAGCGGCATCAACATGAACTTCCAGTTAAAATCCCCAATGACATCCAATATGGGTACACAGTGATTTCTGGGATCTGAGGCATAGGCTCAAGAGAGAAGTTTTCCGATGTTAATTTCATCGTGTGAATAGGTGGTTTCAATCTGCTTCAGCGAGACAAGCGATCGATAGGACGAGCTGCATTCATGATTGTATAAAGCTGCAGATGATTGGGTACTCGGACTGGTCGGTAAGAGGTTACTCACGCCATTGGTGACACCGTCCTCCGAAAAGAGGGCTTTTCTAGGCTTGCCTGACAAGGGTGGTTACGACGGTACTCAGTCTGGTTGGTAATGTGGTCTGAGGGTATAACCGCGGTCTTTGAGGAAGTCGTAGTGATCGTGCCAGATGAGCTCCAATTAGTGCACGGTCCCAAAGAACGTCATTTGTAGGGATCTCCGCTGGGAATTTTGCTGAAGCCATGTTCAGGACGATCGCGTCTGGTGAAGCACTATGTAGAATGTGTTATTGAATGTTATTGTTCAGAATCATTGTACCTCGACGCTGATCGGGTTCACATGTAGTCAAGCATCGGTGTTTCCACAAGTTACCATTTCAGGTTCAAGTCTTTGTTCTTTGAACAGTTTCTCATCATCCGAGTTTTGATTATTTAAATGGTAAACCCAACGCAGAGACTGCCCCAAATTTATCTCTCTCATGTCTGGCATTGACGTAGCTGGCCCTGTTGTTCAAATCACCTCATTTTTTAGTTCAATTCTACCCGCGTTCGGGAGCTTGTCTCGCTATCGTATTGAGGCTGAAGGACGAATTATACAATCCAGGGACAATCCAGTAGAAGTATACAGAATACTAGATGATTCCCGCTTACTTTTGTCTGAGCAAGTGCGCGACCGACATGAAGCAATATGCGCAAACACTATATCATCCCTGCATCTGATGCATTTTTCTTAGCGCTATGAATGGGACTGTCGATCTCAAGACTCAATGACTGAGAACGGGCCACGTCTTTAAATCCAAGGAAATGAAAATGCTCGGGAAGAAGGCCAAAATGCAGGAGACCCAGACTTTCTTGGAACTAGAGGCTGTTCGTGTAAGCATATTTTATATCCCTATGTCGCACAAACGGAATCCTAGGCTGCATTGCGGACTGCGAAAGTGGACTATCTAGAAAATACTTTGGCAGCGCCACAACAAGGTACTCCTGTAAACTGTCATCGATCCAGAGCTCCAGCCACAACCTGTCACCCCTTTTACACCAGCCAGATTCCTGAGCGTAAGATTGGCCTGCATATATGTCAATCCCACGGCTTACTTCCCATTAGAAAAACTGCCTCCAGCCTCTTGCAAAAAACACATAGATAACCCATCTCGTGATCTAGAATCAAGAGCGAGTCCTGTTCATATAGCAGGATATCATCTCCAGCGGATTTCGACAGCACCTTGATATTGTTCATTGTGCATGAACCCTTGTATGTATCTTACGTAGACACCACAAAGCTAATGTAGCCTCTGCATAGACCGTAAGTTCGAGTGCCGGCAATGCAGTCAGAACGAGGTGGAAGAGCGACATGTCAACTGTTCTTGTCTGGAGATTGTTTTTTTTTTTCGTGGTCACTTAGATGGGAGCCGTTCTAGAGACCGATAGCCCCTAGCGCATCGTAAGCTAGTTTGATTTAGTGTTATTCTTCTAAGATGCCCCGTAACCATGCGTCACTCGACGATTGCTTGGATTGCTGAACTCTGGCTTGTTCAACGTCAATAAAAATAGTATAAATATGATTATCTTCTAGTATGCAGACAGACTCTTCGACTCCAATGAAATGACAAGCTTAAAAAGCAGGAAGGAATTTCAGGAGGGACAACCGACCCACCGTGTCTTCAATTAACCCCCTCAACGTATGGTGTGTCGTTGGGTTGATATCACGTTGTCTAAATCAAGCTTTACTTTATGTACTTAGTTTAACTACTATCTCGGCCCCTTGTTTGAGCTTTGTTAGCCAAAGGCTAAACGTAGGGGTTAGAGATCGAGCCTGCTCATCTCAATTTGCATGTTGTTCACTATGTCATCAAGAGCAGCGAAGAAGATGCAAGTATGTCTTGCCTGATCTGTAGCGTGTCGGGTTGGTGTCGGGTTGACAGTATCATTAAAAATCCGAAACGATGTCGGCTGTCGGACAGATCTTGTAGATGTGCCGGTATCGTTCATGTTGACACCAAGTGTTCGGGGCTATATTTGACGATATTGCATTCTTGAAATGTTATGTTCAAGTGGAAAAAAACGATAGAGAAGGGTAACAAGGACTACATAAGAAAACACGGGGGAGCGTATGCAGTACAAGATATTTATGAACAATGCGATAATACAAGAAAAAGAAGCGCGTGAAGCACCACTACAGCATGCTATGATAGAAACAGGGCGGAGTGACGTGTGAGATGGGGTATCATGATTTGCCTTTCAAAGTCTGCACAATCGACTTGAGACCAAATCGTTTGCTCGCAGCGGGCTGAGCACGAATCTGTTCCATGGGAGGAAAACCCATTCTTGCCAGCTTGGTTGAGGTTTTACCACCACGGGGAGTACCACCAACATGCGGGGCAGTTAGCACACGCGAAAGAGGCGGTCCAAGCTCTGTATCGGTATCCAGACCCTCCAAGGAACTAATACGACTGAGATCGCCACCACCATGAGATGTTTCAGGAAGCGGGGTTCGAGAGCGTACAGTCCGAGGTCCAGGGCTTGAATCGCGCCTCACAGTTAACGCACTAGCAGATTTGACATGCCCACGAACAGTCTCTTCTTCGTCCTGCGCCGCCGCATCGCGTTCAGTGGTTAACTGACTTTGGGGTGATACTCCGAACCCAGACGTCGAATTAGATGTATGATGAAAACGTCCGACCTGGTCGTCAGATCTAGGGGAGACTAGACCAGTAAATTGTAAGGGTCTATAAACAGGGAAATATATGCGAGAAAGACGTACGTCCTTCAGCAGTGGATGGCCGCTTCGGATCCTTTCTCCCAGACTTTGACCTCGGCCTCTGTTCCAGACTGTGCTGACGTTCCACTCCAGTGCGCCTTGAGATTAGAGCTGTTGCATCACTCATATAACTATGGTGTCCTGGAAGCTCAGCGGATAAAGTCGGCTCGCTTGATTGAAGGTCAGTAAGAGCTTTCCGCTCTTCCTGTTCTTTCTGCTCTCGGAATCTTCTTTCTAGTGCTAAGCTCTCCCCGTAGGCTGCGAGTCGTGCGCTTAGTGGTGAGCGGCCCGTGCTTGATGTGCTAGGCGCAAGTTCACTGGAATTAGCCATTTCAAATAGATCTTGCTGAGCTTTCTGGACAAGCAATTCCGCTTGAGCGTGCGATGATATCGAACTGATATCAATGTCAGGCGGTGTGTGGTAGCGTCGTTCATTCAATGTAACTCCTGAAGGGACGGGCATGTTCGCGTTTTTGCCATCACCTCGTTGATCGTCCCCTTTTACATTTTCAGCTACTAATGAGTTTACGGTACCTGAGGCGGTTGCGACGTCGACGAAATGCTCCTGCTCGCGCCCGGGTGTGGTGACAGTTTCGCTTCCACTTCCACTGCTATTGGTCGTGCCGCTGGCGCTGAGCTGTGGATTGTTACGGCTGTCTGCTGTGCTTGTGCTACTGACAGAGTCACCCCTGCTGCGACAACCAGCCTGTACTGGGACACGGAGAAGGTTTTGTGCGTGATTTGCAGGTTCCAATTCGTCAGCGTCTAGTGTGGGAGGTTTGTTGATACTAAAAGGGAATTCGGCATTGATTAAGGATGATCCTTGCGGGTCGTTTGGCAGAATCGGCGAGAGTGAGGACTGTGAGGATGTTTCAAAAGAGGATTCCTGATCTTCTAATAGAAGCGTTGTGGATGGCAATTGCGAGACGCTAGGTTTGATTTCGAAGCCTTCATGAAGGGGTTGACCATATTCTTCTTCCTCTTCATCGTCGTCGTCTTCTACAGGTTTGTGGTGGTTATCATTGAACTCGGCGACAGCTGCAGGTGCGGAATCGGGACTAAGATCTTCCTCGCTCACCCGCGGCTCCGGAGTAGCCCCCATTCGCGCATTATCTGCTCGTCTTCTGTGACCCGCAAATGACCCGACGCTGCTGCTGCCTCTGAGATTGGGCGCCGCTCCTGGGTTGTCCTGTTCCTCTTCTCGTCGCACCCCTGCACCCGCGCCCGAAGAGGAGTCAAACCTAAGCGCCCGATAAGCAGACGACGTGTATCCACTAGATGACGTTCGATTATGGGTTTTCAAGATGCTAGGACGGGAGTTAGATTTTCCGGTATCCCCAGAATTATCGCCAGCGACTACAACCACATCATCGTCGAAGACCGCTCCACCCCGATAACCCGGGCTTGAACTTCTGAGACTCCCACCAGAACCGGATCGATCACGCTTATGACCTTGTGCACGAAGATGATCCAATCTCGTAAGAGGGCTTGAACCCGGGCTCGGACTTGCTTCATCACCGCTGAGCCTGGCACCACTTCCGGTAGACCTCGAGCGGTCCCGATTTTGCCGCTGGTGATGGCGGTCTTGTCGTTCTTGTGCGAGTGCATTGTGTAGATCAACTGCGGTTGGCCGAGGGGAGGGGGTTAATGTTGAAGAGATCTTTCGATGAAGAACCTGCTGTGAGATAGATTCCATTCGTGACGAAGCATCACTTCCTCGATGAAAACGTAGTCCATGCCGAGACGAAGGGGTGCCAAATTCTGTGGTTGGAAGCGGATTGGATAGTGGGCTGGGATGCTTTGGAGGAGAAGAGGTTGGCAATGCAGTAGTTGAGCCTGAAGCCGACTGCGATGTATGAGGTATAGTCTGTGAGACATCGAGGGAAGAGCCTGTTTCCGAAGACTGGGCTCTCTTGAACAGGTTCATTAATGAATACTTGCTCCCCAACTTCCTTACACCAGTCCTTCCGGCGGGGGCGAGACTTGGATTGGAATCCTGCTCAGACCCTTCAGCGCCATTGCCTGCTGACCGGGGTCTTTGGGGGCTTGGACTGCTAGTTATAGCTGGGGTTGACGTTTTTCTACTCCGAGTTGAGCTGACAGATGACGATTGAAGGGGCAACGAAGGTCTACGAGGACCGCTATTACTTGCATCATCGCTAGGGAAAGGGTTGAGTGTGTAATCTCCGGTTGGTTTTGTTGGAGATGAAGGGGGGGTCGAAGTTAGTAAAGCACTTGATGACGCTGGTGGCTGTAACCTCACGTCGGTTGTAGATGATTTAAATTTGTTGAGAGCTTGGTCGATGGATTGCTTAACATGCAAACGTTTCCTGCCTGCTTGAGACGATTCCGCGTCACCACTAAACGAGCTTATGCGATCACGAGAAACGTTTCCACCGAGTGCTTGACTCCTCGAGTCATCTAGAGCATCACCGCCGGGCCGTTCCTTGAGGTCACGGTCCTTGTTAGCTAGCCAATTCCTTAACATATCCGCGCACTCGAGCCAGCCATTTTGACGTGCCAGTAGTTCAGGGGTGATGCCGTGCTTGTCTGAGCGATCGGCATGCGCGCCGTGCAGGAGAAGGATGTTCACAACTTCCGTGTTTCCATTTGCAGCGGCAAAATGTAGGGGAGTGGATCCAGAAGAGCCAACAATTGGTGCTGATGCATCTCTGTTCTTGTCATTCGAGAAACGGCGTGGCAGTCTTCCGTGGAGTTCAGTAACTTGAAAGTAAGACAACAAGTAATAGGACGCACCTTGGAGCGTTAACGTCGGCTCCGTGCTCTATCAACAATTTGACAACCTGAACATTACCACCAGCACAGGCAGCATGAAGCGGCAGGACGCCATCAAGTACCGAGTTAATGGGTTGACCATGTTCTAACGCATATTCTACAAGGCCGATGTTTCCCGTCGCAGCAGCGGAATGAAGACCAAGGCTCGGAACTGTCCAAAGCAAACAACGAAAGCATAAGACATGTGAAACTGATAGGGTTGAGGAGACGCACATTCGGTAGTGACATTGTACTTTGCTTCCGCTTTTTGGTGGGCAGTTCGCAACGCGACGGGCATTGTGGTGGGAGAAACCACCAGTCACAAATTGAGATGATGCAATCTTATAACGGCCTTGTTGAGTGGCGGGGCAGGCCTTAATTGATGCCTGAGTGAGGCTATTGTCTTTGGATCCGAATTCCGATAATGCTATGCAAAAATGGACGAGATCTAGAGTGAGCTGAGGATTGGAAATTGGCAGTAACCAAGGAGCTAGATGAGAGTCAGAGAATGACAGAGACGAGGAGGAGAGCTGGATGAGATGGTGGTCTGCGGGCAAGAGGTTCTCGGCGTCAGTGGAAATCCACGCTTGCTATATTCGGCCACCAGCCAAAAATAAAATGACCTTTATTTTATCTCATCTCCGTTTCTCTCGCTTCAACTGGCCCTCTCCCCCCCAATAATCCTCCCTGGCTCACTTTAATCTACTCATTGACCTCTCCCACACAACACAGAACGTGCACTCAAGGCACACTTGTCCCTCAATCTTCCTCACACTTATCGCCCAATCTGTCCGAGCAAGGAGACCTGATCTGATCCCGCACCCTGCTCCACAAACCCCTCTGGTGAACTCCGGTTGTCTTACGAGTCTTGTTATATCTTTCGACATTTTGACATTTCTCCACCTCCTTAGCAAAAGTCTCACCCTTCCCCTTTCCCGGAATTCTGCCGCGTGATAATACACACTGATTCAATCATATGGCATGGCCACGTTCAAGGGAACATCTTCAAAAAACTATTCTCGCTGCCTTCATTTTTGGGGCTATCTATACTAGTATCTTTCATTCTCAATCTGGCAGACTGTCCCCCAAACGTGTTCTGGGTTGCTGTGTAAGAAAATATCATAGCCGTGATGATGATGATCTTGCGATACGAGGACACGTTGTATACAAGTCCACGACTCACATCACGGGAATTGGAAGGGGGAATCAGGTTCCAGAAACGTAAAGATAACCTGTAACCTTGTGGGTCATGGGATTCTGGAAGGGTTTCCAATGCGTGGGCTAAATCCTCACTAGCGCTCACAGTTTGATCAATATGGGCATTGTAAAACACACAAGCGGCTAGGCAAGTGCATCTCAATCACAACGTGACTTTCCTTTCAGCAGTTCAACAGTGTGATCCTTGTCTTACGCTATGCAGAATTGCTATATATGTATCAAGTGTGGTACAGGCAGGCAGTGCTTGATGGTTACTCGGTCCAAGAGCGGCGCGTTGTTGTTGCAACATCGCTCAAAAAGATATCATTGGTCAACCTGATGGATGTTGCTCCGTTTCCTTGATATTCATCATCAGTGTGTGTACGAATCTATACTTCTCGGGTCGAATAAAGCGCCGAAGTCGACTATAATAAATAGTTCGCAGCAAATCCCTACCCGATCCAATCTGCAAGGAAGTAGAGACAAATTGATGGCAGATCAGGTCAAGTATACATTACAGTCATTACGGGAAAACATTGCGACGAGAAAATCATCTCATGCACGCCTTGTACCTACAAAAGTATTTCATAGTTACCCTTGTCAGACTGGCTCGCAGATCTCTAATACGTACATGGGCCCTGTTCGAAACCAAGTTCTGCGTTGCACAAGCTTATCTTAAATGAAACCAGAGTTCCCCCAACAAGCATATGCTCGAGCATCAGCTGAGCTGTACACCGAGAGGCAGAACTCTACATTTAGGCTGAAGTTATTGGTAGGCTTCCTAGATGTCAGGATCCGGGAGGTAATGTAGTCACGCGCAATGGGACCAGCGTATCGCATACGGTTTAGACACAACTTTCCTAGGTTGCGGAAGCTACTATATAGAAAAATCGATGTTCCATGGAGTTGTCAAATTTGTAATGTCTTACCCTCGTTCTTTTTAGTATCAATAGGTAGCGCTTCAGCATGTGATATATCTTAATCCAGGCAGTGGCCAGTTTTAGTTCTTCTACTTTCTCGCAGAATGCAAAACAACACTTGGTATATATCATGAACTACCGAGATGCTTGAGCATCGAATGCATCGGGAATCAGATCTTGAGTTCCGGCTTTAGCGATCTGTCATTGGATGGAGATGTGTTATGTTCGAAGGCTTCACAATTTACACACACTGATCGAGTTTGTATACCCAAGGAAGTACGACATTGCGGCGGGCCGAACATTCCGAAATTAATGGTTCCTACTGAAATGAACGGGACCTATTGGTACAGGAACCATAAGGGTCCAGACCTATCGTGGCGCTGTAACGGTAAATCTCACAATATTTTCAAAAACCAATGCTATTGGTCCTCCTTTGTCGGAACGAGAGGGAGGTTGGAAAAGAGGGTTTGGGTGAGTGTCTAAAGCGATATGGCCCAATTGCGAGTCGTGTGATCATCATGTCAGTATGGCGTGCTTCGAATTTGAAAAAATCAAGAAGAACGATATCTTCGCAGACTAGCGGTATTCTGCGACACCATACCAAGGAATGGTGCTCGATTGTATCACCTCAAACTCGGATCAGTACAGAATAGGAGTGTGCAGTCAAATTTGAAGCCTGTCTGAACACATTTTTCACAGTACAGTGTTCGAAGAATATTGCGTCTGCCTGTCTGTCATTTGGCTGTGACAGATGGGAGCAATACTCGCTTGATCACCTCGATGATAGGATTTCGCGGCGTTCAAACTATATCCAGCCAAAACCCAAAGAACATTGAACACGTCGTCCAGCTAACGGCCCACAGCTCCTGCGTTTCCTTTCCCAAGGCGCTGGAAGTACTCGCTCCTCTTCTCTCAAATAACCAGAAGCACAAGCTGTATAACCTACTTCGGAAATTAAGCTATCGATCAAGCTGTCATAAACTGTCACTTATTGTCAAATGCATATGGTTCATCTATGCATCATGCCATGCGCGAAGACCTCTATAGTTGACAAAAGCACACCGTAAAGACCCTTATGTTTACCATCTAGCTGCCAGAGGGTAAACAGCGGTACAACAAACGACAGAGAAGCTCCGTCATATCTCATCCGAGTCCAATAATGCTTTACACCCTCGTCGTTCAGATAGCCGACGCTGACCTGAAGGTTCTCATTAATGGTGGATACAATTTGTGTGTAATCAAAGACGCCGAATACGAGAAACAAGAGGTGCGGGGTAACGCGGTCTTTTTAGACGCTCTACCGGAGCACCTTGCCCCAGAGCTTGTATTCAGATGGGAGGACCGATACCAAACGTACATGACCGAGATTTTCGAGGCAAGCCCGTTTTGCCCATTGCACTGCTATCTCGTCTACTGATCGTTGTTGCTGTCCGTTGGCGTTTAGCCCATGATCCCTGCGGAAAGGTCGACTAAAGTATATGATATTTCACTGGGTCAGATGGCCGATTTTGACAAGTATGGGAACGCTGAAATTAAAAGTGGTTCAACGGATGTGATTACAGTTGTAAACAGTTGGAAAAACGGTGGTCGTGCTGCGATCGCCACCTATGACCCGACAACTCGCGAGTTTCCAACAACCTATATCTCTCCCCCAATGCCCAGCCCTTGGGCAACCTATTTCGTCCCAACCGGAAAGATTGGTGTTTTTTTCCATGGGAAATACAAAGTCAATCTGGACGTCGACACAAACGAAATTCCGGTGTATCAAGTTGACTATAGGGACAAAACGAGCATGACTGTTAGGTACGAAAATGGAGGATGGAGAACCTTGTAGGACGGAAATATTCTTGGCTGTTACTAGCATTCCACCAGGTAGGGGTTAAACTCCTGGCCTGAAACCATAGGTGTAACATACAGAGACTCCCTGTACTTCGAATCAAGGACCAAAGCACGTCCTTTACTTTGATGGTGGGATTGAGTGTATTGGTATGGTGCACAGCGTACTTGATAAGGGCGCTTACTAAGTAGCTTGAGGGCTGTAAATGACACAAATGAATGTATACTTGCAAGTAATCCAGTGCCATTGACGATTCAGCTGTTGCACACTTGCCAACAATTAACCAACAACGATATAATAATTTCAGCTTTGATAAGCGGGAACGGAAATCAACAAGTTCATTCACGCTGAGCACACTTGACGTTAAACGTTCAATAGGCGTTTGCATCCCTGCCAGACGGTAAAACTAACGGCTGTCATAGGAACTACTTTTAGGTATCCAATCGTTAGTCCGACATAGAAACCTCTCCATCCTCCCGATTGCCACACAGCCCGGATAGTTTCACCCAAACGAATCCAACGATCGGGACGTGTGATTCCACCTACTTGCATGCGGCGGCGGACGATCTCGAACGGATATGATGCAGTCTGGGCAATCACGCCCGAGACCGCGCCGATTGCAAGGTCAGCTAAGGGTGTCGCTGGATTGTGACCGACTTTGCTGGGAGGAAGGAAACGAGCTCTGAGGAAGCCCCAACTCAAGAAGGACACTCCTGCATATGGTACCATTCCTGCGATGGTGACAGAAAATCCACGATAAAATTTCAGAATAGGAAAGCGATCGAGGAATTGCTTTGAATCCACGATTGGTTGAGATCCAATAGGGGGAGGAGCTACTGTACGTTCATTATAGATATGCCGTGCGGCTTGGGTAAATGTTACTGGTTTAGGATTTCCGTGTTTGCTGGATGACCGAGTATGGAAAGCCATACGAACTCGAATCACGTCTAGGGGATATGTCACAAATACAGAAGTAGTTCCTATCCGGTCACGTCATTAAGCCCAGTTGAAAGCTCGAATGCACTAGAACACACCTGAACTTGCTCCTGCTATGAAGCGTCGCAGATTAGTTTCCTCTTGTCGAGTAGGCATTAAAATCTAGTAAACAACATGAGCCATACTAATACTATCCTTTGTCGGCGGTATGACGCGTACATTGTGGGCTTGATCATATGTCATAAACTTGATGGCTGCGTACGGGAATATGCGCAAGAGGGTTGCGGAATGACCTTGGAAGAGTCCCCTCATTCCTGCCTGTTTGTAAATATCGGCGCCAGCGCGAAATGCACCACTCCATGTCCCTGGAGAACGACCGGTCAGCCTCAGGCGATATTGTTCAAGGCATTAAGATAGCTCACCCGCGTACTTAAGGAATTCAGGATTCGAAGCTTGGAATAAGATTTTGACTCGATCGAGAGGTGCTACGACAGTCTTTGCCTGGATTATCGTTAAGAAAAGTGTGAGTATGAGATGGTGAAGTTACACTCACTACACTTCCTGCTACTCCTCCAGCAAGGCCTGAGCGAATGATATAATGTAGATTTTGTTTATCTCGAGATGAAGTCGAGACATTGGAACTCATTCGAAGGCCTTTCAATGAGAGTTCATTCAAAGGATGAAACGCTTTTCTTAGTTCTATGATGGGAATGAAGTCCGAAATGTTTTCCAGGTCCTTCCGCTTCGGATGAGCCGTTCCGACGGCAGAACCCGAGCCCCACATTTCGGTGAGCTTGCAAGGATCACGTTACTCGCTATAGCCGACCAGACCATTATGGCGTCCAAGGCGAAAGCAGAGGCAAAAGTGCCTGTATTGAAAGGCCAAGAAGGTATGCAGAATTTGATCGCAATTGTGATAATATTTGACAGTTGAGGTAGCTGAGGATAGGATATTGGACTATATGAAAAAGGTGATGCCGTCCGTACTTTTACTGTTTTCGCACTCATCATCCCTTGTCAGATGAATCGCCCTTTTGGTGCAGTAGATGTCGCCGCAAACCTCAAAGGTGCCGTCCAAAAAGCGACCACGCAGAAGATCCTAGTTTCGCTCGCAGAGAAGGGACATCTGGTTCAAAAAAACTACGGCAGGTCGCGTCCTCACAGACCCTCCTTATATGCGCGTCAATATCTTTGCTCGCCTAGGAAAAACCACGTTTTTTGTGATCAATCAAGCAAATATTGAGCTAGTTCCTGCAGAGGTATTGACAAGTTTGCAAGCTGAATATCAAGCCATCGACGATGCAAACAAGCTACTTGCTGCCGATGTTAGAACTGCAAATCTAGGCATAACCCATACTTCTGCACGGGCTGACCTGAGACTCATGATCCTCCAGAGCTCACGAGACTAAAAGCGGCACCTAGTGATCTCGAGCTAGGTGATCAAATCAAGGAGACATCCATCATCGTGAGTGCCTCGCTAATGCTCTATCCGAAGAAATAGAATTTCTTTAGGTTACCTCCTTATCGACACGTCTGGATCCTCTCCGGTCTGGCGTTCCCCTAGTCTCAGAAGAAGAGCTTGCGCTACTCGACCGCGATTGGGCAAGGTGGCGCGCGGAATGGCTTAAACGGAAGAAGGTTTTCATGACGTACGTCTTAGCAGATTCTTTCAGGCGATTGAAGACAAGAAAGAAGTTATTTCGTCCAACGCTTATAACATGCTTCGTTTTTAGATTTTGGCAGATGGTTACGGATTCTCTGCCGCCACAGGAAGCCGCGAGCCTTGCAGAAGACCTTGGTATTGAAATGGACAGCGCCGAACATACTGCTCTAGCTGTAGGAGCTATTGCCATAATCGGCTGCCAGAGTCGGGACACCGCTCGTGCCTTGTTAAGTTCCCTCGGACCACCTGGTTCTTTGCATTTTCCAAGTTCACAAGGGAACATTCAATATTCCCTGCGAGAGTCGGGTCTTTTCGGGCGTTTGGTGAATCATCGCCGATGACTGTTACTCAGCGCAAGCCTCAGCATTTACCAGATGAGATCCAAAGTACGTAATCTCGATGTTGTGGTCGCATTAGGATTCTCAACAATGTTCTCTAGCTGTAAATGAACCCGGCGTTCAATATCAATGCGACTCATGTGCTTGCGACCTGACACATACAATTCGTATCAAGTGTGCTGATCCGGTGTGTCAACTAGAGGATGGAGTAGACATCTGTCCGCCATGTTTTTGTGCTGGAAAGGAGTTTGGAAAGCATAAAAGATACCATTCATATCGCGTTATTGTGAGCCGGCTATGCCTCGGCTTTCAAGAATCTTGCTCAACAGAATCATGCAGGAAATTAACTCATATCCCATCTTCACAGAGGATTGGGGTGCCGACGAGTGAGCTAGAGCTTTCAAAATTATAACCTGCTCGAGTTAATCGCTTCTCAAGAGAGTTACTACTTTTGACTGGCATAGCAAGCCAAGGCTTTGGAAACTGGAAAAAGATAGCTGAGCATGTTGGCACTCGAACCGCGGAAGAGGTCGAGAAGCACTATAATGAAGTTTATGTGGATTCCTCAGATTGGCCGCTACCCGTAAGCCTTCGTTATTGGCGACATAGATTTTGATTGGGAACGGCCTACGTAGAGCATGGATTATGACTTTGACATCGACCCGACAGAATTTCAAGAGCGGAAACGCCGGCGAATTTCTACAATGAACGCAATTGCTCCACCTCCCCCGCAAGTTGCACCCACTTCGGCTCCTGGTATCCACGAGATCGCTACTTTTCTTCCTGGTCGTCTAGAATTTGAACACGAGCTGGACAACGACGCAGAGGATCTGGTGAAGGATCTCGAGTTCGGTGTCTGTCTCGATTATGGTGGTGACCAGCTACCAGAAGACGAAGATGATTTAGATGTACGCGCAAGGCAGAAATGGAAAGAGGAACAGAAGCAACAGATAGCTGAGAATGGTGCCTCCGGGCGAGGGAAAACAATCGTACCTGGAAAGGGCCCAGCTAAGGGACCCCTGCCCGTGAATGGGAAGACCAATGGTCGCCATGGAAATGGAATGCTTGTGAAACAAGAGAACTCGCAGAAACCTGTCGAAGTCAATGGGGCCGGTTCTCAGGACGATGATGGTTCGGAAGAGCCCACACAACCACCTCCATACGAGACCGCGGAATCTCTCAAATTTAAGCTCACACTAATGGAAATGTACAGTCAAAGGATAGAAAAGAGGTTGGAGGGCAAAGCGTTCATATTCAATCGAGGTCTACTAGAGTACAAGAAGGTACCCGCTTCATTACTCACCTTTAGTCATGGGCTTACTGTAGCTTTGGTAGATGCAAGCCGCGGAAAAGAAGCGCCCACGCGAAGAGCAGCATCCGCTGAACGAAGGACGCTGCTTGTCATTATATTAGACTCAGGCCAAAGCAAACCCTTCCCGTGAATATCATGCTGCAGATCGTTTACACAATCGTTCTGCAGGACGACATTCTTCTGGCCCAGATCCTCGTCGTGCGGCGTCGCTACTCGGCGATGCAGATTCAAATGAACGTGAGGCAACCCCTAGACTTCCGGGCTCAATCAGTGCTCCTACCGTCCGTCGGCCTCGTAAGTTTTTCAATATTCGAGTACCCTGATTTTTACAATGTATCCATCCCTCTAGCTCCACCGAAGAACCTCGCCAACAGCCCTTCGCTCCATTTGCTTACACCGGCAGAGCAGACACTCTGTTCGCAGTTACGAATATTGCCCAAGCCCTATCTCGTTATCAAAGAAACTCTGGTTCGGGAATACGCAAGAAGGGGAGGTAAGCTTCGACGCCGAGAAGCCAGGGATCTGGTCAAGATCGATGTCAATAAGACTAGTCGAATATGGGATTTCCTTGTCCAAGCAGGGGTCCTCAAGATTACCAACGAGCCGACGCTAGCAACTGCTGACGCTAGGTCAGATCCTCTTCTGATACTGTGTCCTTTCTGAGCTGACCGGTTTTGTGAAGAGCATCTGCAGGGCCGTCATCATCAGTTACGCCAGCCATCAACGGCTCGCCTTCGAAAGATGCTCAACCCCGTGTCTCACCACTACCTCCACCTCCACAACCTTTAGCCGCTTCATCGTCCTCGAGCAGTCATACTGGCTCTCTCCATAATGGCTCTATGTCATCCGCATCGAGTGTTGCACCTCCATGGCCCCCACAGTAGCTTTTTTTAGCTGTTGGAACTTCTACTTTGTTTGTATTGTATTATTATTCTGACGGCTCTCGTACTCTATCTACCGCATTTGTACTACCAACCACGACATATATATTACTTCTCTTTAGTCCTGTCTTTAGATGATATCACAAGCTCGTCCGGTGTTGAACGTTTGATCATCTCTATTATTGCACCAAATTTTGCTAAAGACGACAAGGTTCACGTTAGGCTATGTTTTATGTCGGGTTGGTAACTTTGGAGAGAAGAGGGTCGATTGAGCGTCATCGGCGTGTCCGAGTCACATGATGCAAATTTTTTAAATACGATGATTGATATGGCATTGGTAGGCCCGCGCTCTGTTTCTTTACGCTACAAGTCAACCGACTCGTCAGTTTGCAAGGCATCTGGATAATTTGACTGCACGAATATTCTAGGAGGCCCCCAAACTAGCACGATCATGGTAGAAACGCAACATCACCATAGATCAACGCTCAAGCAGGTAGGTAGGCGTATTAATCTGGTCGCCGTTCGTCGAGTAACCGAATCATCTCCTACTAGACTAACAAACGCTTCAAGTCTAAGCATGCCACGAAATCCTCTTTGAGAGATGCCGCCAAGGGTAGGAAACAGATGCTCGGATAACTCCAATTTACTCAGTGGCCCTGTATAAACGTCAGGTCGCATCTCTCGCTCTTCTCATAAAGTATCCCCTGCCTCCGGTGAAGCTGCGCAGACAAGACTTAACAGACGCAACACTGCGAAACAGACACAAGTCAAAAAACGCACCGCGCTTGTCTCCGCAACACGAATATTTCATGGAATCGATGGCGCACCTCGGATCGTCGCAATCATCCCCCTCTCCGAAGATATAGACCCTCGGAACGTCACGGCTGATCTTGCAGAATCTATAGATGCAGAAATGAAGGATTTCCCAATCGATCATGGATTATGGAAATTAAAGTTTGTTTCTCGAAGTCTTACTCTCCGATCCGACACTCAAGCCTTATGATAAAATAATAGGGCCGAAAGGTTTAAAACAAGTCTGCAATTCATCCATGTGCCTTACAAAAAGTTTTTTACCGCCCTCGACGCTTGCAAAGTGGCCGACTATGTAGTATTTGCACTCTCAACCACTGTCGAAGTCGACCGATGGGGTGATAATCTCCTACGTACGCTCCAAGCCCAAGCACTTCCAACTGTCGTCACGGTTGCGTCAGCTAACGCCCATCTTGAATCAAAGTCAAGACCTGGGATTCTCAAATCTCTCCTTTCCTTCATCCAGTATTTTGTTCCGAACCAAACCAGAGTTTTCGATCTTCATGTTGCTTCTGATCGCTTGAATGCTCTGCGTGCCTTATCTGAAGGTAATCCTTCAGATGTCCGGTGGCGGGAAGGACGTTCGTGGATCTTGGGCGAGGCGGCTGTGTGGGAAGAAGGAACTCTCAAAGTGACTGGCATCGTGAGAGGAGCACCTTTGTCGGCGAACCGCCTTATCCATTTACCAAATTTTGGAGATTTCCAAATATCAAAAGTGATTGTTGACCCTTTGGTTTCTTTCGATTTTCTGACTTTTTGAGCTACCCAAGATTCTGTCGGCCTCGCTACCCCGACATTCAAAATCAGCCCCTACTGCCAGCATGGACGTGGAGTCAACTCTCTTGGCTGAGCCAGATGCGGAAGAAGCCGATTCGTTGGTATCGAGCAACGATCCCGACGACCTTGCGAATGAGCAAACGTGGCCTACAGAAGAAGAAATGGACGGAGCGCAGGAGGAGACATCTCAATCACTACCAGAAGCACAAATGGGAACAACTCCCAAAGCCGTCAAGCGGATACCTAAAGGAATGAGCGCTTATCAAGCTCGCTGGATCATTGACGAAACTGATGAGGAAGATGATGATGCTGATAATCCTATAGATCAGGGAGGAGGGGAGATGGAGGAAGATCGTCAAGAGGAAGAAATGCAGGACATGCCTATAGATGACGACATGGAATCTGACAAGCGAGAGGTTGCATTCCAGGATCTGGATGCTGAAGAAGAAGAAAGACAGTCAGTGATCCCTGAGGGGCAATAATCGCTTTGACTGACTTAGCGATTAGGCTCGATTCATGGAGAAATCGCAAACGAGAGGAGGAAGACGACCTCCACTTTCCTGACGAACTTGACACGCCAAAAGATAAGCCAGCCCGAATCAGGTTCCAACGATACCGAGGAATGCGGTCATTTCGAACCAGCCCTTGGGATCCTTTCGAGAATTTGCCTCGTGATTATGCTCGCATATTTCAGTTCGAAGATTTTAAAAGGACGGAAAGGGGTGTGCGCCGCCGAGCGGAACAAGAACTCAACATAGTTGAGGTAAGGCTGCGCGTTCGAGTTACAAAAGGATCGGTTTCACATCTTATCTATATAGCCTGGAATTCGAGTTTCGGTGTTTCTGAATGATGTTCCATCTGGGGCTGTAACATCTGGTCCAATACTTTTATTCGCATTGCTACAACACGAGCACAAAACCTCCGTATTGAACTTCTCCGTTCAACGAAATACCGAATACGATGGATCTGTAAGATCAAAGGTGTGATCAATATCATTGTGGCAAGACTTTCAACGTTTACATGTTTACTCCTTCTCAGGACCCAATGCTTTTGTGCGTTGGACCACGGCGCCTGCAGGTAAACCCGATTTACAGTCAACATACACGGGGAGGAGGTAGAGGCGCTAATAACGTCCACAAATTCGAGCGATACCTTCGTCATGGCCTCACCAGCGTTGCCACCACATACGGTCCTGTGGTTTTTGGTAATCAACCGTGCGTGTTTCTGCGGGAAACGTCTGATGGACAAGGTATTTGGCATCCTTCACGAGATGACTTCTTCTGACGTTTTGCTTTGGCTGGCCCTGTCAGCTCCAGAACTGGTGTCTATGGGCACTTTCCTCAATCCTGACACGACGCGCGTCATTGCCAAACGTATCATACTCACTGGCCATCCATTTAAAGTTCACAAAAAGACTGCTACAGTTCGATACATGTTCTTCAATCCTGGTAAGCGCCGTCTCTTTCGCAGTCAAATTCAATGAGTGCTCACTGTGATATTAGAGGACATTCATTACTTTAAACCAATTCAAATTTTTACAAAGCACGGTCGCATAGGCCACATCCGAGAGTCGCTTGGCACTCATGGGTACTTTAAGGCTCATTTTGATGGCCCCATAACACAGATGGACACGGTGTGCATGTCTTTGTACAAGCGCGTGTACCCAAAGTGGGCGCGTTTGTGGTCGGAGGGTACTTCCAAGAAGCACGAACCTTTCGAGGACGTCATGGAAGAGTAATAACAAGGTCTATACTACAGTGACCAAATATCATCCTTTGACAGCCATGGGAAGCAAACTCTCTAAGTTTTTAGTGAAGGCCATTTGCGAACTTCTTTGTCCACTGGCTGCTTTGGGTTTTGACGCGTTATCTAGCGATACGGCCAGATGACTCGCATCATGCTGTGGAGCGAAAGAGAACACATTCCAAACACCGGCTAAGCATCACGATTCTGATGAACGTCTCGTTTACAGACCTAGCTCCCTTCGGACTCGCCATTTGAAACCTAAATTGGCCTGAAATTTCATCATAGGGTCCCTTCATGTCGCACGCAACGGTCCCAGTAAAATGAAACGTTCTCACTCTTACAATAACAGCTCGCATTACCTAGACAATAAATACTTCGCGTTCCATATGCTGTATACTGGCGTATGATATAAAATCTTGATGGCCTGGCATTTCCCCTATGACGGGCTCATCGATATACAGGGCTGATAGCATCTTTATCACACGCCGGTCCGTTCGGTGGCGAAACAGAAAGTATACGGCTTTCTTTGTTTGTTCAATAATATATTCACTTCTGACTTGGAGTACACCCCCCCGCTTCGGACCTATCTTGAGAGAGCGCTCCACCCGATCGGTCGCGCCATCGTGAAATAACTCAACCCCTTCTTCGTCTGCCTTGCTGGCCACATACGGCTCACTGCCTGTGGAAGCACCGTGTATGCAATCTAGGGTTGAGCATGAAGCCCCAGATACCGTGGATAAATTGTACATCGAATACTATCCACTAGGGTAGAATCGCGATGGTATGGGATTTCCTATTTAGGCGCTCGAGCGGCGGCCTGCTTTTAAATGAACTGTCGATTCTATCCATCCGGGGTTAAGAAGTAAAGATAAACGTCATCGCTTTGGCTTCCTGGTCCCCATCCGTATGACTGGCTTCGCATTTATACAAAAATGGCGGAAACCTACTATGATTACTCACTCACAATTGGGAGTGATTTTGGGTACTGAATTGTGTTCAAAGAGTCATAGCAACACTCATTTTTACCCCAGTTGCTCGTTCTTGGTTGTTGAGCCAGTGGATAGGATTACTGCTATAAATAAGGCGACAGGCAGCCCAAGATAAGTATGTATAGGACGTATGACTATGTCTTCGCACGGGAGAAACTGTTCTAAATACAAAAAGCCTCCTCTGTCATTGCAACTGTTCGGTAAAACAGCAGATGGCGAACGGCCGAAAAGGAAGATGCCAGGATATCAAGATCTACAAAAGGTGAATTTCTGACAAGATTAGTAGTCTTGCTTAATATGCTAGGGTATATAAAATAGCGGACAAGGGTTGACTTAGCGCATGATATGATGAGGATCCTTCATTGTGTAGGCTGAGTTTTGTTGTTGGCTGAAAAGGCATTCAGAGGCTGAGCAGGCATGGTCAGCCCATCTACAGAGCGTCAACAAAGAGGTATAGCGTGCCAACAACGACCAACCTAAATTATGGATACGACAGTTGAATGATTCTGGTAACTTAGCTGCAGCTGATTTATGGTTGTCGAGCGCGGCACGAGCAGCAGAAAATTGTTTAAGGGTATAAGCTGCCAGCTCGGAGGAGTATCGCTGACGAGACGCGTCTCTGGTGTAAGTCATTTAATTTGTTAGTCGATGGAAAACGTTCGAGCAAGAAAAAAACATGGAAAAGAGAAAAGAAAGAAGGTTTTTTATAGCTGGGGGTTGGGTGGCGCTGCTCCATGTCCAATCGGAAATGATATCATGGCATGTGACTTAGCGCCGTATTCGCCTACTCCACGATACAGTTCTATGAATAATGTCTGTCGCCCAGTTCCAAACTTCTTCCAACAAGCCATCCAAACCACCCCGTTCATCCCACGACAACTCATGAGAAGGTTTTGTAGCAATGAATTTGAGGACATCCTTCACCGTCACCAATCCTGAAAGCACACCGTACCTCTCAACCAAGATAACTCGCGGCCTAGAGCTCCTGGATGAATATCGATACATATATTAGTTTGAAAGATAACAAACCCCATGCGCTTAAACAGCTGCATAACAATTTCTAGCGGGAGCTCTGGTGATACCGTCATAGGGGTCTACATTTAGTCGTTTCAGAAGAGAAGCTACTTGGCTGCTGAGAAATATTACAAATCACATACTTGATTTACCCAGGGCCAAAACCTCAGGCTTCCCGCTGACAATGCGGACTCGAGAAAGCTAGTGGGGGCTGCTTCTTCCTCCACGCCGAAAGAAGGCCCATGTTCTGCTCCTCTTTCTGAATCACGAGGTGCAAAGAAGCAGCTAGTATTGTGGTCCACACGAGGGAATTTTTGTGCTCGGTCTAGACCGCTCTATTGATGAAAGATGCATCTGAAGTGCTTCTGAAAAACTCACCAATAACATATTTTAGCTCCGTGCGGCCAATGTAGCCGATGATATTTCTCAGTCCATTAGAAGAGATGATAGGAAAGCCGTTGACACTAGTTGACACAAGCAAATCCTCTGGGGTCCTCATCAGCTGATGCCACACGCTGGAGTGACAGCAGTCAAGGGACTCACCTATATCCCCGACCGTCAGACCAGACTCTGTCAAGGTATAGATTTCTGTACGCATCACCGCTGATACTGTAGGTGGCAAGGGAACTGTGTGATACATCTGCGATCGGTATGATACGGGGTAACGCACCAGAGACGTTGTAAGCACGGTCTTCCTTTTCCAGGAAAGGGAACCCGTTAAAGCGGATCATCTCATCAGCGATCCCAGTAGTTCCGAGAAAGTCGCCGACCGCTTTGGTCACGAGCAAGACAATCTGGATAATCAAAGTTACACATTTCTGAGGTTCTTAGCATAAAAATAAAATTTTCGCATACCATCGTTGGTAAAATATAATTCAAAGCTCCCGTTAGCTCGAACATGATTACAACCACGGTCACAGTGATCCTCATGACTCCACTGGACTGGTCGTCAGACTTATGATTCAACCGAGTGCTCGCAATATTACCTTAACGCAGCAGCAGCACCCAGGAAGGCGTATGTACCGGGTGTGATACACGGGACGTCAGGTGCACATACAACAAATACGCCCGAGCTGCTATATGCCCTGAAAGATCGTCGTTGGATCATCCCAGTGAAGTTTCGAAGCAGTATTAAACCCACCTCTCCAATGCCCTGACCATGATCCCTACCATCCGGCCGAACGTTGCTCCGATAGCCATGGAGGGAACGAAAATACCTGCCGGCACCTTGCAACCATAAGAAATCACGACAAGTCCCGTGCGAATGATAGTTGCAAGCAGCAATGAGTTGGATATCCGCCACTGCGCTGGTGCCCTAGATAAGTAAGATGAGCAATCTATCGGGCTCGATAGCTAGTAATGCTTACTGGCAAAGGTTATATATATTCCCTCCTCCTTCACACTCACGAAACAAAATCGCCATACTTGAGGTCATATCAATTCTTAAGAATCGGTTGAAATAACCAACCATGGCAGTCAGCGTAGCAAGGGTGACTGCCTCCGCTACTCCGTGATTCGCAAGGTGTTTCCTCCGAAACGCAGCAACCTGGAGGTTGAACTTGACAACGAATGCGCCATAAAGACCCTATAGATCAAGTTTGTGAAAAGATTGTGAGGCATGAGATAAGATGATCCAAACCCCGAATATACCAAGTATTACATAGAATATGACCTCGAAGAAATGCCAGTCACGATCATATGTAACTTGGAAAAGTACTAGCTTTCCAGTACGAAAGGGATTCATGGCCTAAAATTGACGCTTGGTTCACTAGCAGATGCTCCGATGAGTAAAACATACAGAAAGTGTAAATGTTGCGACAAGGGCGCAGAAGAAACTTTTCCACATCGTTTTGATGCTGAAAACGTGGCTCATTTCCTATGAAACGTATTACAAAACGGCCTATATAGACAAAAAACTTCCGAACCTCTATCGAGAACAACACACCACCAATGGGCGAGCCAAAAGCAACCGCCACTCCGGCTGCACTAGCCGCTGTTACCATCTCTCGCATTTTACCTGTTTACACTTGGGATTACGGATATGTGCCGCTTGAATTTATAGACTTGCCTTGACTCCTCGAGAACCTTTTGAACAATCCAGCTACAAGAAAGCCAATGCAGCAGGCTACATGTACGGAAGGTCCTTCCTTTCCCACAGACAGTCCCGAGGCGATGACCAAAGGCTAGAAAACGACAGGTGTTATAAGCTCATCCCAGACGATTTGCTTTCTACCCTCACCAGCGTAAAACTTTTGATAAAGAAAGTGGCAAACCCAAGATAGCCTTGCATGACGAAGCCGGCAAGAATACATTTTATTTCTGATATACCCGACCCCGCTGCATATTTTGCCATGGATTTCACCAAGTGCGCAGCCACGAACGAAAATGTTGTCTGCAGTTGCCACATTATCTCATTCAATATGGTTGAGCCTTGGAAGGAAGACAGGGACGCACCGCGAACATAACGAACACAAGCCAGCGGCCCATCATGATGTTGCTCCATGGATGCCATGAGTCGCACCCATCTACCTCCTCTCCTTCTATCTCCCAGCAGCAAAACTGCTGGTTCAACCACCAGCCGTCAGAGCAATACCCAAATTTGATGTCGGAAAGCCATTCCGTCACAATAGAGATGATAGCTGCATTCAGGCCGATACATACGCCTTTATGGTTGACGGAATGTCTGTTATTAGACCCAAAGTTCATGCTTACTACAATGGTAAGCTTACCCGCGATACTGACAACGAACCAACTCTGGCCTGCATCCATCATTTTGCGCGCTCTATACCATAACGAGCGCCAAGCTAAGAGTGAACCAGGCGTCGTTGTTGTCGGCGGAATGGAGTAAGAGTATGCTTTACGTATGCGCCTATTTCGCTCAAGGATAGAGTCCTGGATCCAATCTATGATTCCGAGCCAAAGGCTACGTGTAAAGAGATGTAACGCGACTGCAGAGTACAAAGGTCACCTATAGTTGTGAAGTCCTCATACCGACTTGGAAGAACGTTAATAGGTTTTCATGGAATACAATTGAACACGGAGCTGCATTACACGTAAGTTATCCAGGTCATCTTCACTTATGGTACTAATGAAGGACTTTACTTTTTCTTCCTCACGACGCAGCTGGTCTTCTTTCAGACGTGTACTCTGAGTTACGAGCTCAATTGCTGGGACTTGGGATAGACTGGGTTGTGAAGAGATTCAGTCTTCCGAGAGCTGGTAGATTTGAGGTATCTTACCGTTTATCCACCGCCGAGCTAGACAGCTTCTCGGTACGGTAAGTCTCATATAAGCCATCCTCTGTAAGCATTTTCAAGTCATTCAAGTGCGAGCTATTATTGCACATGGATTATCACTTCCAAAAAAAGCGAAAAACATTCAAACCCACCCAAACAGCGCACCACGAAGTGCGAGAAAGTCTGAGTGTTCTGGATCGTCCACCATGACGGTGCCCCATGGATACACCCGAGCACGAACACGCTCGCCGTCGATCTCGATTTCGTCTTCAGAGCCGATGACCGCGAAAGGCAAGAGGCTCTAGAAGGCATTACGTTTGAAATAAGCAATAAAGTCATCCAGAGTCAGGGCAACGCTGTTCACCCGAAGCTCTATATTCTCCTGAATAGTCTCCTCGTCGTCCTCTTCCACATCGTAAGGAAAGTTGTAGATAGGGATATCGTAATGCTCTATATCTTCCATAACCTAACGTTCGACGGCAATCCTTCAATTGTACACGTAAAAGAAGGCCATGTGACGTACCCGTTTTTTAAAGGCCTTCAATTCGCTCGGAGTCAGTGTATCTGATCTTCCAATGACAGGGATGACGTTGGCACGCGGAGAGAGACAACGCATGATTTCAATGTCCATTTCTTTGAGTCTATGCAACAGATTTTAGTAGGTAAGCTTGAGCAATTCATTCACAACGCAGCACGAAATACATACGAGTGGCCTGTAGGGGGAATAAAGTACAGCACGGCATGCACTCTACTATCTTTGAAACGAGGGTTACGCTTGATCCGTGACTGTTCTGCGAGGATATCGTCGTATTGACGTTCGAGATAGGAGATGATATCCCGAAATCTAATATAGAAGGCGCAAAGCGTAAACAAGATTAGACAGGTAAACGTAAAACTAGGTAGAAGGTTGGACAGACGTGTGCTGGTTGTCGATGTTGTTCCCAAAGCCTGGGGTATCAACGACAGTAAGAGAGATGCGGACACCTTCCTCTTCAAGTTCTGCCGCAGTGTGTAAGTCTTTATCAAACGCAGCGAAATGTAGGTGACTTACCGACGGTAACTGGCTTGATGGCAACCATCTCCTCCGCGTGTGCCATCTCTGGGCTTGGAATTTCCTTGTGCAAGAGGACCTCTTGTTCGCATAATGTGTTCACGAACGTCGTTCTGCCTGTACCAGACGCTCCTGGATAACAAAAAGAATGAGTTTAGAGCTGATAAGTCGCTCGCTTAAAGGTGCTGTGATAGTACCAACGACCATCAGGGTGAATTGAACCCCCTTGATTTTGCTTGCGCGTCTTCGTCCTGTGAAAGGCATTTTGCAAGGTGGTGGTTTTACGAAAAAATGGTGAAGAAGCAGAGGGACTTTGATGCGTACTACAAGGTGTTGCTATAAAAAGAAAGGCTTTAGATGATAATACAAGGAAATAAACGATAAGCATGCAAGTTAGTATTGGGCTGCTTTACTTATACCCCACAGTACAGACGGTTTGTAACCATTCCACTGAAAGGAAATCAATGCTTCAACTGTGAGCACTGTGGTAGCCCTCTCATTCAACCTGTCGATATTATCGGTCCTTTTATCTGCCTTATATAGTCAGATTGTGACCCTTCAGCTTCAGTCGTTACTCTAAATGAATCGTTCGTTCTCTGTGGCGGGCTCTGGCCACCAAGTTTACCAAGTCTTAAGTCTTGTGGCGCCTAACCAGTTTCAATTTTGTCAAATTGCCAATCTCCATGGTTTTCTTATCACCTTTACTCCCGCCTGTTCTCCTTTGAGTGCCTCCTTAACCCTCAATATTTCTCGGATGCGGCTAGGCTTCCTTGCCACAACACAGTGTTCAATATTTTACGACTGACCTGTCAACGCTCAGTGCTGGAACATACCGACAACACTTCTTGCCACGAGCTGGTGCTAATACATTATTTATGGAACAATCACCATCTGATCAGATCTAGAGTTGCCTCCCCTCATTCAATCCCCATTATACCCTTATGACCACAGAATAACTCGGTTAATCTTTGCGCTTTTTACCTTCCGCCCCTAAAAGTTTTCGGTGTGCCACCCTTCAATAGGATCATCTTTATAACATACCTCCAGGTAAGGGTTGAAGAGAATTTGTTCTTTCGCGCTATTGTAGGTGCTCCACTGGGAGGGACAAGAAGGCTAGATGCTAGGGGTTAAGTAGTGGGTATCATGGTCGAACATTGCTCATTGATCTCGACAAATTGTCATATTGATGGAACCGCCGTGACCATATTTTTATTTTATTTTTTCCCGGCCCTGCCAGCAATCACAAGCCTCATTCCCCATTGAGCCGTTATAATACCCGGTCCTCGCTGCAGTTCTGCGTGATATCTCATGCCTTTTATTCAAGATGAACATCTTTACGAGCATGCGAGTAGATTGAAAGACAGGGTGGTGGTCATTACAGGTATAGTAAAGTTTCAGTATCAAAGGCGTTACTGAGCAATTAACCAAGAGCACTGGGGATTGATGGTACCCTTCCAGAGCAGACACGCCCATAACTTCCAAACTCGCAATACGTTCCTTCCTTGCCATGCGCTCATTCTCACCAGGACCGTATCTTGAATCCCTGCGCGCACTCTCCAGTTTTCTCTGATACCAGTCCTCATAGTCATGTCGAATTTCCTCAACTGATAGGCTCGTTGGAGAGTCTTGTTTATTCGCGAGAAGGAGCAAGGGAACACCCAGGGTCTGGGGCGCAGAAAGAACAGAGTCTAATTTACTTGGACATTCGGTAGGCATGAATTCGTGAAGTGAGGAAAGCGCCACAGACCAAATACTTCCCATCCTTCACCAAGGCGCTCGCGGTCCTCGGCGTCGATTACATACGCCACAGCGTGGCAGTCATCATAGTATTTAGACCAGATGTTGCGTATTCCACGCTGTCCACCGAGGTCCCAGAACTGTAAAATCGAAGATGGGAGTGTTATTGTACCCGCTAGAGAAAAGCTTGTTTAGGCACTGAGCTGAATGAAGGGTACGAAACAAGCTGTATACTATTTTGACCCACGGTGGGGGCAATTTTATCGGGCGAGAGTCCGGGAGTCTTATTATACAGCGTCTTGATTTTCTCTAGGAGTGTCTAAATAGTATTGAATCGTCAGGATGTAAACTATGATGGCGGGATGGAAGTGAAGGCGGACCGTCTTGCCCGCTCCATCCAGGCCGATGATAATCACAGAAAATTCCTCTTTCCTGTAGTTCAAATCAACAATAAACTCTTTGGATTGCCGACTAAAACAGACCTTGTCAAGTGTTCATGCAGACCTTTGAGGAGATGATACATGTCAAAGCTCGGCGCGAGCCAAACACAAATCATCAACCCGAGCGAGTCCCGTTGACGTTTCCGCTGTTCACTGTTTCCGCTGCTCGACCATGGGTTACTACTACTCCTATGGTCTTCCCACTTTTCTCATCATAATCATTGCCCTCTACCTTCTCTTTACAAGTGAGTACCTCCAATCCATACCGGTTACATCTCAAAACGTGCTAAATATATTCCCTGTATACCTACAGACTCTGGGGAAGCATTCAATGTCGGCCGTTTTCTAGAAGAAACCAGTCCTTACGCTTGGGCAGGAACGGGCATTGGCCTATGTATTGGTCTCAGCGTTATGGGCGCCGCCTGGTCCGTTACATCCCTAATACATTTCCATCCACAGCTTGTAATAACAACGGGTGAACGAAATCACATAGGGGAATCCTGGTTACTGGCTCATCCATTCTTGGAGGAGGCGTCAGAACTCCTCGTATAACCACCAAGAACCTGATCAGGTGTGTTCTGTTGGATTTCTGTGCTCTATCACGAGACAATTTCTTATGTTCCACGACCCTCCAGCATCATTTTCTGTGAAGTTGTTGCTATCTACGGAGTGGTACGCCAGCCTTTTCCCTCCTATTGCTCATTACTGCTTACCCTCTGGCCGCATCATGAATAGATCATAGGCATTGTATACTCCGCGAAGCTTGTGGCCGTCCCGGACGAGCTACTCTACACCCCACAAAATTACTTTACAGGTGAAGCTCTCGGCCTCCGCCCTTTCCTTCTTCTGCTCCATATCTGAACCACATGGATTTTCAGGCTATGCCTTGTTCTGGGGTGGTCTCACCGTCGGCGTGTGTAACCTCCTGTGCGGCATCGCAGTCGGCATTACCGGCTCTACCGCCGCCCTCGCAGACGCCGCAGACCCGAATCTTTTTGTCAAAATTCTCGTCGTAGAAGTCTTTGGTAGTATCATGGGCTTGTTTGGGTTGATTGGTGGGTCTCCGCTCGTGTTCCTCACTTTATTCCCACGCTTTATACATTGTATCGACTCGTCGGCTAATTTATTTGTCCCTTTAGTGGGCCTCTTAATGGTCAACGAAGCAGGAGACTTTAAGGGCGCTACGCCTGTCTCCGCAATTGCTTCACCTTTCGTACATTAACTAATAGTTGTTGTTCGGTCTGCTGTCATCACGATATACCCAATCAAATCAGCCCAATCGATACTCCCACATGCGATGCTGAGCTCGGCGGTCATATTAGAATAAATAAGCAGTCATCAAATTATATATGTGAAGAGTCCATCATTATCTCCACTTTGCTGTCCCCCCCGTCGCGGAATTACTCTTAGCTCCTTGCCGACGCCCACGAACCTTACTTCCGCCCAGCATTCTTTGGCTCCTCAAACGGACTCTCGGCGTACTCTAGATCATCGCCATCATCGTGTGATGACGACTGGCTGTGAGTCTTCTGAACCGCGCCAGGACGGAGAAGAGAGACAGGTTGCTTTGGAAGGAGACCGAGTTTGCCTGAAATTTGAAATGAGTTGAAAAGAAACCACAAGAAAAAGAGACTTACCACCGTCAATAGGCGCACTTGTGCCACCAATACCTGAACCTGTAGTTGGCGGACGCGGTGTTTCATTAGTTGGCGGAGAAGCTGCAGACCTTGTACTGTCAGGTGCAGCGTCCCTAGCTACTTGGAAAAGTTCCTATATCAACACTCTACTCAAGATATGCAAGAAAAAACTCATGCACCGTTATGTAACGCAATTGGCGGACTGGGCGACGGCGCGATATTGACAGGAGGGAGCTGAGGTGTATCGGAAGTATCATACGCTGACGCCGAAGTCGGCCCTTGATTATGATGAGACTGCTGGGTTTCGTAGGACTGCTGCACAGGATGCTGCTGATTTTGATAGACCTGATGCTCGTAGCCTGCCGGATCGTATCCACCCGAGGAGCCACCGCCCCAGTTAGGCTGGGTGCTGGGCGTCCTGTCAGTAATAAAAAAAGACAAGAAATGAGCGCCCGAAATTGCAAGAAAAGAAAAGCCTGATCTTACTTTGGTTGATCCATCTCTTGAATCTTTGCTTTCACCTTCGAAAATATATTTCCAAATGTCTTCTTCCCAGCTGTAATGACCGCGTTTCAGTTCAAGAAAGAGCCCGTTAACACTCCAACGATACAGTTGCTGGTAGGAGTAAGGAGTGCTTACATTCCGCGAACTTGCCGAGCTGTTGCTGTATCTCAGCCATGGTATCGCCTCCTTGGCTCGGGCTTTGATGGCCGCCACCACCAAAACTAAACCCAGGACGCTGCTGGGAATGGGGTCGAGGTTGCTGCTGTTGCTGTTGTCGGCGGGCTTCTTCCTGAGCTTGCCAAGCTGCCCGGTGCTCTTCCTCCTCTTCCAGTACTAATCTTCGTGCAAGTTGTTCATCCAGCTCGGTCTGCGACTGTGAGATATAATGTGAAACCACGTCAACATCCATGAAGCGAGTTATTTAGGGCACAAAGAATTTTGAAAGACTGTGATCAGACGTGTCAAAGTGATGGGGGAAACGCGCAACGGACCATGGTGCCAGTATGCTCAGTATGCGCAGCGGTAGGTTCACTAAAATAATCCGGGTCACTCATCCCCAAAAGAGTATCAATTGCTCGGTCTTGGTTCCCACCGACAGACGAAAGTACCTCAAGTCTGGAGAAAACGCGACACAGAGGTTCAAGTTAAATATCAGATGAATTGAATTCGGGAAGGATGCTGGGGTAAAAGATAAGATTGTAGCCTGTACTCACAAAATGGTCTCGTCGTAATCGGGGAACATGGCCTTGAGAGGAGCTATCCTTGGGTCAGCAGGAGGTGTTTGCTCAGGCACTTGCTCTCGTTCCCGTCCAGGTTCTTGTCCGGGCTCTTCTTGTCGCTGTCCTTCTTGTGGCTCCACTACTGTGGCTGCTGTCGGCGGTGGCGTTTTGGGTGTAGCAGCCGTTGTCGGCGTCGTTATCGGTGCATTATCCAAATCTAGATTAGAGGGGTTGCTGGTAGTGCTGAAAGCGGCGGCAGCAGCAGCGTCACTTTCGAATCCGCTGGTAAATGGATTGTTGTCATGAAGCTGTTGTTGCTGTTGCTGTTGCTGTTGCTGTGGATTAGCGGTGGGATTGGTGTCCTCCGCCGGAGGAGGGGTAGTGGGCTTTGGGGTCGTAGCGGTCATCGTCTGATGTCGTGGCAGTTGTAGTCGTAGCAGTTGTGGTTGAGGGTTGTGGTCAAAAGTTGGACGTCTGATGCCTTTTGCGTTTGATTGGAATTCCCATCTCTTGGCTGCGCAACCAAGATCCCGCAGTACACTGCCAGCTTGTCAGCCATCTAGTAAGTAGTCAAAGCGTCTAGGAAAGCCCCAGCACGATATTGCAAGTACAAAGTAATTCAGATGCATCCAAGCTCGCTTGAATGACATTTTCTGTCATAAAATTCATCTGATCAAAAAAAATGCACTGCTTCCTCCTCACCACTCGGTAATAATATTTTCAGATAGATCTCTTTTTCAAAAAAAAAAAAAAAAAAAAAGTGTCGAGGTCTTCCCCTTTCCCTTTTTCTCGTTAAATCCTTTGGTCGTTGATAACAAAAATGTGTATAAAGAGGGGCCGATATCGATTATAACGCACCGACGAATGCCGTTGATGTAAACCCTAATGGTGTGTAACAGTTGCGTAACAGAACTGATTCTATCATAGCAGTTTCAGGTCCCCTCTGCAGATAGGTACGGAGTCACAAGTATCCATGAAATTTACATCGCCGGTCTTCCTGCATCAATGTATTCGCAGTGCCTTTTGAATTTCCTTTAATGATCTTTCAAATATCTACTCAATTTGCCAATTGATGGTAGATAAGATCTGATAGCTTTTTGTGTTTTCGCTATACTACTGTATACTTGACCTATAGGGTACAACGGGCCACAGGTACAAATACATAAGGATATTTAGAAAGTGTGGTGAAGGGCAGAGGTTGTTGCTTTTGGGGGATGTGTTGATGTACGGCAGTGAAAAGAGAGGATTCTTGTTACAGAGATGAGTTAGCAAGGAAGGAACACAAGTATCCATACATCATGTATGATAGAGCCAAGATGAATCGTTTCAGCCGCAGGGATGGAAAAAAGAACAGAATTATACTTCATCCCTGCCCCTCTTGAGCCCGCTAGTCGTAGCCGTAACCGACCCAACAGGAAGCGATGGTGGAGGAGTAGCCTGTTGTTGAGCGACACCCGTAACACCCACTACTAATCCTTTTAGCCAACCATTTTCCCTCCTTAAGCCTTCACATTCCCTCTCAAGCTCGCTAACTCTATGCTCCAATTCCTTCGCTTTTCCCTCAAGCGCAGCCTCACGCTCCTTCTTCTTTAGCCGGAACCGCGCTGAGGCGGCAGTGTTTCTACGGCGTTTGTCCTCAGCGGCAGATACGACTTGAGCAGCTGTGCTATCATCCAAAGGTGAATCCCCTCCAGCTGTCGAGGACGAACTGCCAGGGGTGGTAGTGTTATCCGCAGACGATTTGCGAGTACGAGCACGCTTCATTACTGGTGAGGCAATCGGCGAGTCATCTGTGGAGCGCTGTGGGGAAGGGTTGCTATTTGAAGAAGTCGATGCTGACGAGGTAGTGGCGTTTAAAGAAGAAGGCGGCGCAGCGACGGGGTGCTGAAGAGGAGGTAATATACCAGGCTGCGGATTAGCATTGTGGAGAGCGATAAGCTGGGCGAGAGAGGGTGTAATACCAGGATGGATTGGGACTGGGGAGGTAGAAAACGGATCTATACTGAAGCTCGAAAGAAAGGCGTTGATATCAAAATGAGGTGGCTGTGGGGGCAATGTCGCGCCATGATGAGCCGGAACAAGATTGGAACCAATGTTTGTGCCAGTGACGACGTTGACATGTCCATCATGTATGGCTGCTTCGCCGGATGAAGTTCCGTGTGAGGTGAGAGCGTCTTCCTCTTCTTCTTCATTTTTCGCTGAATTTTTTATATCGTCTTGTGTGTTAGGAAGAGATGGTTCATCGCATTCAAAAGCGAGATTTGTCCAGAGGTCCAGTTGTGCTGATAAGTCTGGGTAAGATTGACCTGCTAAGAGATCGTGCGCGTCAACTGGATGATGTTGTATTGGGTGAATAATGTTAAGGCCCTGGAGGTTTGCTGGGGCCATAGCCAGAGGAGCGAGTCAAAGTTTGAGATGGAAATACAAAAGAGAGAGCGGGTGAGATAGTGAGTCGGCTAAAATCTCGGGACGGGCCACCGCATCCGCACACCACATCAAATCAGCCTCAACCCTAAATTTGTAATTTCACACCGCAAAATTTGGATTGGATTCATAAGAAACCTGCTCAGTAAGCTCAAACACTCCTGGCTGGCTCTCTTCTTACCTCGTTTGTCCGCCGAAACAGCGACTCTTCTGCCTAGTCCTTCTTGTTTCTTGCGCTCTTCAAGGGCTATCGGATAGGGAGTCCAGGGATCAAGCGATAAGCCTGGGTCACCTGAACGATGGCGCCATTCCACGTGACCAACACACACGCTGATACGTCGCCGTATCGTCAGATATCCGAAGGGCGTCGGTCCTAAGAGACGCCTTTTTTCACAAGCGAAGCGCGAATCCCAGCAGTCGACGTGGCCAAGTTTGAAGACAGCTGAGTAAGTCAGTAAAATAGATTACTGTATATGCTAGCACTTGCTTTGCCACACATACACATACAACACAGCTACCAGCATTTTGGTGCATGTCTACTAGAAATATACAAGTTGCTACTTATTATTCGCTACATTTGACCCATATATCAAGACAGACACGCATCGCATCTGCTCTCTCTACAGTGCGTAGCTGCATCAAAATCGGTTCACCTTTGGACAGCCAGACATATGGGCGCACCATGTTATCACTGATGGCGTTGGCCCGGGTTCCCGAATTTTGACATGTTATTTGTGAACCAATAGATTTCAATTTTATTCTTGTGCCTGAAGAGTGCCTTAGATATTAGAGAGGCCTCTGTCTTTTTACCTTCGCTGGTGTACCACGTCAGAAGTCATATCAATTTGCAGTCAAAGGCTCCGTCATGTCCACGAGCCCTACGATCTTGGGCCGAACGTCCATGATGCGATGCAAAGGCTCCCGAACCACATGCCAAAGTCCGTGTCAGGCGAAGAAGCCTCTTCTTTTGCCACTGACATATTGAGGAAACGGACGAGAGGAAGGTTTTCCGTCTCGAACCGAAAACAACAGGGTAGAACCGAAAAACGCTTGCCTCGTTCCTCCAGGAATGGTTGACGGCCCGAGGCCATAGGCCCTATCAATGTGTTTAGTCACTAAAATATGTATTTTTAAGGAAAAAGAGGAGGTATTCTTCTTTGCGTCATCCCATACTAAATGCAGGCTTGCTGTCACCTCCTATCCCTATGTCCAAAGTTTATGCTTCTTTCTTCGGCTTGATAGTCAGAGAGCATGACAACGACATGCCATATACAAGTACAGATGATCGTGACTCACCCTGCAATCTGATCCTGATCTTCTCCCCCCTACCGACTTCACAACACCGTCTCTTCATTCATTCATTCTTGAAGCGCAGCTGACACGGAAACATATACCTTCCGACCACCCCGTCCAATTTTCGACTATCATTTTAAAGTTCACGTTCACGAGATATAATTAAATTGTTCAATTTCAGGGATCGATCAATGTCATGCGGGCATAATTGTCCATTCCCGCTCCTAACGCGGACGGGAGGGGGGTGAGGGTTTGCCTTCCGTTAGACCTGTTGAGCCTGTATGAATGTAAACACACTCTGCAACGGGACGATCATCAAGAAGCTATACACTCCGGGTAAGAGGGGGAGGGGGATCTTCTTTTGGTGCCAACACAATATTTCCTCAACTGGAAGTCTGTGGCTTAACCCCGCTAGACAAGTTTTGATGTATGGTGTTTTGCAAGGCCCACCAACCAATGGGACGCGAACTGTGGATTCGTTTTATTTTCTTTTCATTCGCTTACATGCAATTTTCGAAAGTGACAGCGTTAAAAAGCCACATATAGTGCATGTCAGTGTTCCTACAAATCAAGGATGCCGCGAGTAAGTCAGAGAGGACGCGTATGGGTTAAATGAAACCAAGGAAGCATGCTCACTTGACTTTCCGAGCTTAGCGTCCGGAAAACGGGGATGAGGAAGACACGAGACAGATACAACTTCTCTTTCTGGATCTAATCTAAACGGGTGAGAGATCTCGTGGTCTTAATGAAACGTCCAAACGAGGCCAAAACGCCTGTCAACTGCGTACTGTTTATTATCATCCTCAGTGCGTATGTGGAGAATATCAGGGATACCGGAGGGAGGGAAGACGTCCTTCTCAAAATGCAGACGCAATATGCCCTCACTTGGGAAGCTCGTGCTCCACTTGCTTTAACAGCGGTGCAGATTCGGGGGCGGAGTAATAATACGGAAAAGTTGGTCGCAGTTGAAGCGAGGTTCGCGTGTAAGAAACAAGCTATCTTTTCCATAGGTCCATTGCGTAGAATTAAATAACCCGCATAAGTATTTCGGGTCGAGAATTCTTGAGACACAGGGTCGCATCTTTACTCTCCTACGGGAAAGAGAGAGCTGTGGTATACGCGCGGTGATCCTCACTTCCTCAAACACAGAATATTATATTATCATCCGCTCACCTTGTACGAATTCGTGACAGGTCGTGGCACATTGACACACGCGCACATTGTAGCTTGTATCGCTGGATTGAATAGAAAACGTAATGGAGGACCAAGGTACCCGCTGGGCCATAGATGTCAGCCGAAAAAGACGAGTCCTTTCTGCATGCTAAGGTTGGGGAGCTTAAACCGACAGTAAGGCGCAAATGGTCGGTAAAGGTGATGGAAGCGGCAAATACAACCTGTTTTTTATAGCAGTCTATAAAATCGGTATGATCAAAGAAAACGGATATTTTTGTCACAAAATCACGCAAGCATTTACAGGCCTGCAATGGCGCCGCCAATATGGCGACATCATTGGTCGAGGGGAAGTCAGGGTATGTGCCATCGCCAATTCGCCATCTACTAGCACGCTGTGGCAAAAATTTATTTATGAAGAACTCAAGGCTAAATTTTCTAATCGATGGATTAAATATAACAGAGGGGGTAAACAGACTGTATTGGACACGTTTGACTTGTATCATGTTGTCGGACAAAAAAACTGTATTTACGCAGCGCCTAGTACATCATCTTCCTGAATTTGCCGTTAAAAAATCGGCAATGAGAAGAATGATCTTCTATGCGTTCACTATCACCCGGCACCGCAAAAATAATTTTGCGGCAAAAGAATTGTAAGTCTGGCTCCCGGCGTGCTACAAAGCCGGGTGGCAAAAGATTTTCGGAGTGTCGGGGTTCGGAAGTTGGGCACCGGCCAAATTCGGAAGTGGTGACCGTATCCACCTTCGGTTCCTCAACTGCTGTAACTCAAAACATTTTTTTGTGCTGTCAATCCTTTTCTGCTTTTCACCTCTAATGCGGCCTGTACTTTTTACACCGCTCCGGCACGCTGTCCTTCGCCGTACTCCACCAAGGGCTCGGTTTGCGTCATCAACGAATTCGTCAGTCGACGCTGCTCAACAAAAGGCCAAGGAAGCTCTAGGTAGCGCACAAAAGAACGCAGGAAAAGCGTGGGATAGCGCCATTCAGTTTTTGGGACCATTGGGACAAAAAGCTGGTAACCTACTAGGAGGTACGTCGCTCTCAATAGCTTGTGTATCAATATTTCTATGTTTTTCCTTTCTTCACGCCTTTCTTTCCACCAAATACTTGATAGTGGAAGTTCTCATTCTGCGAATGCTCCAGGATACCGCGAACCTCTTCTATATAATCTCGCTGTGACTCGTGAGATTGTGAAACAAATCTACAGGACGGAAGCTCTGCAACCACCTTCGCTTAGTGCCGTCCAGAACGCGTACCAGTCCTTGTGGTCTAACGCGCGCAGTATGACTTATTGGCGTGAAGCAATTCGTAGCGGTGAACTTGTGCGAGTGGGCGTGTATGGTGTTGAGGCATACGTTATTTTTAAAGTATGTCCGGGATCTCTTAGCTGGGCTTTAAACCCAGGAGAGGCTGATTTCAATCGTTTAGGTAGGAGAGATCATCGGTCGAAGGAGTCTGATTGGTTATGATTTGCATTGAAGGCGGTTGATTTCCCTTCAAATAGATTTTTGAAGTATTGGTAGAGGACCAGCTTCCATATTGGACTTAAAACATCCATCGCACGGCTACTTGCAACTACTTTGTGACATTCAAAGTAAAAATCGAGCAGACTTGAATTACATAATTTTCAATTTGTAAGCGATATATTGATAACTTTCGTCTACGAAGTTGGTTTGTAATATCAAGCTTCACTTGGGCTGTCATCTGCAATGGCAACTGAAGCACCAGTGACCGTGCCATTTTTCAAAAAGAAGAGCAGGGGCCGACCGACAACGTCAAGGCAACGTTCACCGTCACCCAATAATTCAGCTCCGTCAACCACTACACAGGCATCTCAAGTCGTTCTCCCAACGCGTAAGGCTGGTGGAAATCTTTTAAGCGCGGGTACTAAGCGCACAGCTCATCAACGGGACGAAGCCGACGACAACGATCTCCCAGAGGAGAAGGACGGACCGGATGTAAAATGGACGGCGTCTGGTTCACATATGAATGCTGCATTAGAAATTCTGGCTGGGGACGAGGCAGAGGAAATTTTAGCGAAGCGGCGAAAGAAGGAGACTGAATCTGATGAAGACGAAGTCCCTGATGACGGCCAATATCACGGGCAGAGCGCGTACAAGAGTCATTTGAAGAAGAGCAAGGAGGTGCCGAAAGCGATGAGAGTGGGTCCACAGCGGAGTACGAATACTATTCGGACAGTTACTATAGTCGACTATCAGCCGGATGTATGCAAAGACTATAAAGGTATGTTCGAATTATGACCCCTATGTGATGAATGTGTGTTGATATCATTGCAATTTTCGCTGTTAACAGAAACAGGCTATTGCGGGTTCGGAGATACCTGCAAATTTCTTCATGATCGTGGTACCTGTATGTTAATGCCAACATGTACTCTGTCATATGCAATTGTTAACCATTGCTGCTTTTCTTGTCAAATTTTATAGATCTAGCCGGTTGGCAACTGGATAAATTGGCGGAGAACCCACAAAAAGAAGCTGTGGAAGAAGAGTCTGACGAGGAAGATGTCCCATTCGCGTGCTTGATCTGCCGTCAGCCATTCACCGATCCAGTTGTGACACGTTGCGGGCATTATTTCTGTTCTGCATGCGCAATCAAAAGATTTAGCAAGACGCCCAAATGTCTCGCATGTGGAGCCACCACGGGTGGGATGTTCAATCGGGCTGATAAAATCATTGCAAAGGTCAATAAAAGAAAAGGGAAAGATGAAGACGAGGGCACCCAACATGACAGGGACGAAGTCGAGATTGAAGGATTGTGATCGTGCAAGCTGTCAAATTATTTAATTTTTTAATCAAATAAAGAAAATGTTCTTAATATATATTTGCATCTTTTCTTTCTTGAGTTTAAGCTTCTTACGGTCATACCCGATTTCCTCGAGGCTATATGGGGTATATGTCATATGTTTGGTCTGGCAATAAAATTTATTAATAAAAAACATATTGGGGATGCCGTCGCCGATCGGATCGCCTTCTAAAGTTTTCCTTGTTCGGGTATCATTCTCTGCTCATTGGACATTTCAACTCCGAATCAACAACCATCCTGAATGCAGTCCGATACTTGTGCAACTAGTAAAGAATCGGAACATGTGTAAACTCGTGCTCACTAAGACTCTCATCACGAGGGCATTTCATCACATCCATTGTCCAAATGCCGTTTTAACGAATCGGCTCTGTTCAGGGCCATGTCAATGTCATTTAATTAAAAAAAAAAATCTTCAGCAAGTTGCTTACCGGCTGAACTCTTTCTCGCAATACCGACAACGGTGAACCACGGGCGATGGGAGATGCTGCGTCTCGTGGTGACGTTTGCGATCGTGAGACCGAGAGAATGTTTTACCACATCGATCACACAGAAACCTCTCTCCTGATGATGACGATATGGGCGACCCCGGTGATATACCCGGTTTGCCTATTGATAGGCGGCCAGGTCTTGGTTCCGGGCTTTTCGAGGAAGGGACGATGTGCGGAGGCGGAGGCGGATACTGTCCCATCACGTAAGGGTCTGACGTTGGCGACTGGGGGGGCACCGAGATCTGACGCGGAGGGTAGCTGCTATAGAGGTCGGAAGGGGTAGGAATAAATTGTCCTTCAGCTCTATGGAGCGGCTGCTGGTAAAATGGAGCTTGATTATGGTATGCCGACTGTTGAAGATGCGGCGACGAAGGTCCACCGCCGCCGCCTGGAGTCTGATAATATCGTGCGTGGCTGCTGTTCGTGGGATAGTGCTGGCTAGAAGGTACCATAGGTGTAATGCTACGAGGATATACATCTGAGGATAAAGACAAACGTTTAAGAACTATCGTCGCGTCACTTGTTTTATGCAGTGTACGCACCCCCTGTATTGTTTCCAGGTTGGACATAATACTGTCCAGCTCCCTGTGTGTGCGTGTAACCTCGTACGTATTGCTCGGGTAAGACAGCACTCCCTGGATACTGTGCGTGGTGCGTAGGGGCATGGCTACCCCTGTTTTCGTCATCATAGGGATAAGCGCGCGAGTTATTCATGGGAAAGGACCGGTAGTAAGTATCGTGGAAGGAGACGATATGAGATCAGAGGGGGTCAGATAGTGCAAGGGAATCTTGAACAGCTCCGTCCTTTAAAAGCCCGGAGCCGCCCAGGATGACATCGTTCAAACTTGGCACGTCCTCCGGAGAAGGGCAAGAGGAATTTACGAAACAGGTGTAATCCTGAGTACCGAACAGGCGGCGGCTTCCACTAAACCCTCTTGACGGCGTCTGTTGATTTATCGGCCATAATTAAGGAAAGGCATGCCGGGGTCGAATGCTCCTCTTCCATTTGAGAGGTCTACATAAGCTTTCCAGGGGTAAAATGTGAGGACGGGTTTGCCGGGTATTATGCACAATAATTGGTGAACGATTCGCGGAGTTAAAATATAGCCCGCATAACCGACCGTTGAGAAATTTTGATAGTCTGAAAGAATGGAAATCTGTAGATGAAAGGTGCCTTCAAGCGTTAGCGAGGTCTGGGAGACCGAATATGGTTAGAATGGTTAGACAAGTGCTGAGATATCAAATTTCTAACAAGTGTAAATGATCACTATACTTATGGGGAGAAGCAGGTCACATCATCTAAAGTCATACTGGCCAGTTTGCAAACAGCGAAAAACGTCTTCGCACCCACAAGTAGGGTTGATCGAATTAAGGGGTACCGACTTCTGGTGAATGGTCTTAGTCAAACTCGTAATCTTAGCGGCAGACAGCAAGCCATTAAGGCCTTTAACCTCGCGAAATTCTGAGTTTCGGCTGGCCCTAAGCAATCAATCAACCTCCGTGTACATAAAATGTCAAAGGCTCCAGAAATACGCCCGATACATCGTTCAAGCGGCATATTTGAAAAAGGATATCAATCCGTGCAATGAATGCTCGTGACATCCGTCAACATCGCATCAGTAATCTATAAAGTAAGGAGATCGTGGGTTTATTTAGGGTGTTGGTGCTAGGAGATCAGCTGAAAACAGGTCGGTACACCACGACCGAAGAATACAGTATTGTCAATTAGAAGCCGTTCACCTATCTTGAACGAACAGGCGAACTGCGAGAGAATCGCGATTGACGGGCCATAGAACCGCTATCTTGATTTCGTTGAGGTCAAAAGAAAGCTTGAAGAAAATTGAGAATGGAAGAGGAATAAAAGCCTCGAGTTACGGCAGAGTTACAAGCCCCGTTACAGTCCATTCACCAAGTAGCCAATCAACATCATGGGATGATGATGTATTTAACATCAAAGGAATTGACAAATAACACCAAATCTACGATCACCTCTCGAAATACAAGAGCTTATTAGTCTGTTCTATGGCGCCTTTCGATCTCGATGCTTGCATCCAGCAGCTACTACGCAAACAGCTACTACACGAGGCCCTCTTACGGGAAATATGTGAAAAGACGAAAGAAGTCCTCATGAGAGAGTCTAATGTCGTTCATGTCAGCGCTCCAGTAACCGTTGTCGGCGACATTCATGGGTGAGTCATTGTTGTGAAAAAAAATTTCTTGTCTTTTTTTTTTTGCAGCTTCGAATCTGAATGTGCATCTCTACAGACAATTTTATGATCTGATCGAGATATTCCGTATAGGAGGCTACGCACCGAATACTAATTACCTTTTCCTCGGTTCGTCAGGCATTTGTCATCGGTCTATGTTTTGCTCAATCAATGCAGGAGATTATGTGGACCGCGGACTATTCAGCGTAGAGACGATATCATTGTTGACGTGTCTGAAGCTACGCTATCCTGACCGAGTGCAGCTGATTCGAGGCAATCACGAAACTAGAGCCGTCACTCAGGTTGGTTTCCTTCCCATCCCTCTCAAAGATTCCGTCGCCTACTTATCGCCTCCTTTTAGTCTTATGGCTTCTATACAGAGTGTGTGCGGAAATATGGCTCGTCGCATGTGTGGACGTACTTTACGGACATGTTCGATTTTTTAACACTGTCAGTCGTAATCGACGACCGAATATTTTGCGTTCATGGAGGTATTTCCAACCCCCCCCCTGTGAGCAAATATTGACCTCTAAAATGGCATTCTTACGGCAGGTCTTTCACCTTCCATTCACTCGATAGATCAAATAAAAGTTGTCGATCGTTTTCGAGGTGCTCTACACTTGTCATTATCTCCACTCTTATACCCGCGTGCTTACCACCTTGAATTCCAGAAATACCCCACGAAGGTCCTATGGCGGACCTCGTTTGGTCAGATCCTGACCCTGAGAAAGAAGATTTCGCAATATCCCCCCGGTTCGTCCTCGGCTATGTGACGACTTGTCAAACTTGATGAACCTTCTTTCGTTTAGTGGTGCGGGCTACACTTTTGGATCGGGCGTCGTGTACAAATTTCTAGATCAGAATAGGATGACCCATATCCTCCGCGCCCACCAGCTATGTATGGAGGGCTATTCTTCTCTCTTTGACAAGCATTTATCAACTGTGTGGTCTGCGCCTAATTATTGTTATCGCTGTGGTAATGCGGCCAGTATCTTGGAGGTTGGTCCGAACGGGTCAATGTATTTTAATGTATTTGATGCCGCGCCCGAGAATGAACGGGACGGGCCAAATCAGCAGGCAGCTCAAAATGCTAATGGGAAGGTAATGAACTGCCGTTCTATGTGTGTAATTAAGAGCTTGAGCTAATTTTACATCGAACAGCTTCCAGAGTATTTCCTATAGAATTGTCTCCCGCTACAAACGACATGTATTCTGGTTCTGCCTCTGTAGCGATTCAGTTCAACCCCTTTTGCCCTGAATTTCGTACGGCATTGGTCATTTGCATAGACATTGGAAGGGTGGAGGGGGTGTTTATGGGCCGTTGTATCAAGGCGAATCTTCCCCGACAGGTCTAGGTAACCTTCCACCAGCTTTACCAATAAACGGCCTATTTTTGAGCTAGCGTTGAAGGAAAAAGAATCCCTTCCTATATAGAAGTGATCTCAAGTAACGGCCATGCGCCGTTCGCACCACCGCGACCCCTAACTTGAAGAAGATAACGAGCAGTGTACCGACAAGAAGAGACCGTCGCCACCGATTCCAAAAAAGAACGAATAGAGTTCGTGCAAGGTCTCGTTTTCGACGGCGTCCGTGATGTAGAGATATAGATCCGTTTGACGAAGATATAGGATAGCCGAAAAAGGGGTTCAGAAGCGACCTTGGTGGGAGGGAAGTGAAAGCTGCGGCATGCGATATGGATGGTAGGCAATCCCTTGGAATCTCAGTTCGGTCTGCACCATTGCTTTGGGCCGTTAACTGGCGCCAAAGAGGGTCATCCAGATACTCCAGAGAAGGCAAGGTTCCCCCATAACCTGAAAATTGTCAGAATCCTGGCAACGAAAGGACCAAATAGGACCTTAACCTTTTGGCAGAGATGAAGGGGAAATTGCTCGCAATAGCTCCTCGTTTGAATGAAAGAAGACGCGCGATAGGGCTGAAGCTGGTAACAGACGCCTGAAATATTTTAAGAAAAGAACAATATGCGGCTCCTTAATTCACTTTACTATACTCCATACACTGGAGTGTATCCAGGAATAGTTAATCATGATGACTGCCAGATACTATTAGATCGAAAGCTTGTTTCCCTACAAACTCAGACTAACCTCCAGCTAATAATCCCGGAAAAAGAGGAATGGCTTCTTGAACGACCCAAGTAAGCAAATCCATATCCTGACAGCTACCTAGTAAGTGCCCATTGAGTTATATCGAAGGGTCCTCTCACGAAGGCTTTCAGAGAGAACTCCCGTAAGTCAAGTAGAACGATGTACTGGAGGGCCGGAGAAGCTTCGCCAGACATGGTATTGACATTCCTCAGGTGACGTCTTAGATGTTCGAATAATTTGAGGATTATAGGTTTTGCAATATCAGAAGATACTTTAAGAGGAAGTGCCTCGACAAGAAGGATAGGTCTGCCAAAGGGGTCCCGCGTATCTTCGGGAAGGCAACGTAAGGCTGGAATAGGCTCTAGCTGAGTCAATGGCCATAAATTGTCTAAGCGCCAAAAGAGGTTCCTCCGAACAGATTCCATGGCCAAGGACCTGATGAAATTATTTCGCTATACGAAAGCGGAATTAGCAACATGCTGGAACAAAGTACGAGAACTAACCTTACTCTGGATATTCGGAAGAGTGTCTCTTCAGTGCAAATAAGTTTGGCACATTTCCCTACCGGTGCAATCGTGGTTACATACGAGTGTCTTCCAGCCATTCTCTGGCCCATTTCGTGGCCTCTGGGTTAAGCTCAAGTTCATCAGTGACAGAAGGCAGGATGTCACGAATCAGAGTTTCTTGTAAGGAAATAACATCGTGGACATTCGAGGCGTATTGGGCCAGTAGCTTTTCGTGGTTAGTCTGCAATAGATCCTTCGATGACATGACACAAGTTACTGCACTGAGTACCCGTAAAGCGTCAGCTGAAAAGTCATGCACGTGATAACTACCAATGGCGACTCATCTCTCCCGAAAGCTACTTGTTAAGTTCGGCCCTACATAGTAGTAGTGAAATGCAATTTACAATTCGTATGACTCCCGAGGAGAAAGGCCGTTGGGACTCTCCAATCCATCGAAACTGTTAGTGAAATTTGCCATGTGTGATTCAATTAATACTTGAGAGGCAACTCCGGAAAGATCGTGTTAGATTTCCCGGTCTGACACGCTTTCACAAAGAAAAATGCAACAGCATGTCTATACAGTACATCAACGGGGTTGGTCAGGATCCGTGACATCCCAAAGTCTGGGTCCAGTCATACAATTCAACTAACCGCTTTCACATTACACGAGGGAAAGGTGAATCCATTTCAGGCATCGTATCGGAGGTACTCAACTCCATCTGTTGTTTGCCATCGTCAGGATGACTGCCAAAGTACGTAACCGCTGCATTACAGTATAGACTGCCCCGTACGAGGCTACATAACCGGGTCCAACCTATACTGATCAACTGATAATAATTTATTGTGTCTACTTGGAATGTAAAACCAATAGTCTGACTTGTCAAAAGACTAATCAAGCTAAATTAGTTTTTAGCCTGACAACGAACTGAGTCATCCACATGGCGTTTTAATTCTTTCAATTCCGCTTACGTAAATCGCATTCAAACAAGTTGATTGGAAAAAAACAAAACTCGTTGGCTCCGCTGGACTACTGTATGGCTGAAACAGCAGCCTTACAACCATTTGTACAATGGTTTCAACGGAATGGCGGCGCTATGGATCCTAATCTAGTTGGCTTTACCAAATTTGCTGATTCTGATGGTGGGCGCGGCGCCGTCGCTTTACAAGATATTCCCGTATGTCTTTGCCAATCTTAAAGTGTTTCAACAAAAAACATCCACCGTTCACAGGAAGGACACACCCTGTTCTCTATTCCACGCTCCCTTTTACTATCTACAAGTACATCCTCTCTCCCAGAGCTTTTTGGAACTCAGGTATGGAAAGCTATGAAAATGAACCGAGGGTGGGCTGGTTTAATTCTCTGTATGATGTGGGAGAGGGCAAATGGGCCCTCTTCCAAGTGGGCTAATTATCTGGGTAAGTTCGTAATTTTTTGACCGTTCAATGAGTACATTACTATGGTCAAACTATAGCCATTCTTCCGACCCACTTTAATACACCCATGTTCTGGAACGATGAAGATCTTGCGGAACTCGAGGGTACATCGGTGGTAGGTTTGTCCGGGGCCATGTGAATTCATTCGGCACACTAGCTAAAAATTCGAATAGAAAAGTTAGGCCGCGAAGAAGCCGAGCAGTCTTATGCAGACAAAGTGTTGCCGGCCATTCAGGTATCTGAACCCAGTTCTTAGTCGAATAGGGACTTCCGCTCACGATAGATCTCGGTACAGAGCCGACCAGACTTGTTTCCCCCTGAACAATCAGACTATTACTCCTTAGCTTACTATCATCTCATGGGTAGCCGAATTCTCTCCCGCAGTTTCAACGTGGAAAGGTGGGAATTGAATGGAAATATTGAAACAACAGATGCATCGAACGATACCCGTGCGGATGGGCCAGATATGATCCCTGAACTCACAGAAGGAGCTGGTGAGATTACCGATCATACGCGCTTTGACCAGGTAGAAGAGGAAGACGAGGACGACCCTTCTGATATAGCTATGGTTCCTATGGCCGATATGCTCAACGCAAGATATGGATCAGAAAATGTAAGCAATCCCATCTGGATAACCGCTTATTCCTTTCTGAATTCTTACAGGCCAGATTATTCGACGACGAAGGCGAGCTCAGGATGGTCTCAACTAAGCCTATCAAGGCGGGAGAGCAAATTGTAATGTTGGGATTGCATCTTTGAACTCCAACCGACTTACTCAGTAATTGACAGTGGAATACTTATGGAGATTTACCGAACTCAGAGCTTCTGCGACGATACGGACATGTCGACTTGTTGCCTTTGTCGCAAGGCGGAATTGGCAGTCCCGGTGATGTTGTGGAGATCCGCGCTGATGTGGTCGTCTCTACCGCCAGACAACAACTTCCATTTCACTCCTCGGAGTCACTACAGGAAAGAATCGATTGGTGGCTAGAACAGGGTGGCGAAGAGTAAGAGAATTCAACGTTTCTATTTGTATATACTTCTTCCCATTTACAGCACCTTTGTGCTCGAATTTGACCTCGAAATTTCCGCGGAAATGGTTTCTTTCATACGTCTGCTCTGCTTGGACCCACTTGAGTGGGAAACCGTCAGGGAAAGAGGTAAACCGCCAAAACCAAAAGCAGATGCACGTTCCCTGCGCATATTCCACGATGTTTTAGAAGCACGAATTCAAATGTATCCGACCAGCTTGGAGGTTTGTGACTGCCATTTTTAAATTTCTTTCCACCTTTATTAGATAATGCGTATAGGCAGACGAAATTGCGGTTCCGAAAGAGGGATTTCAGCTAGCAAATAAGACATTGGCAATACTCGTCCGCGTAGGTGAAAAGCGGATACTACATCGCACCTTGAATAAAATCCGCGAACTTGAAGCCCGGGATGATGGAAAAATTGCCCACAAGAGGAAAGGTGATACTGGGAGTGATAGTGGTGATCCAGGAACACAAAAGCGGTCGAGGCGACGATAATTGAAGAGAGTAGAGATATCATAGTATATGTGTGTGTTGTGTGCACGAGTAGTTCCATGACTTGGTTTACGTTATGTGATGACAGCATTAATGCTTCCAACCACGACGATGGAATATGACTATACCTCTCATAATAATACCCAAGACGTCTTCACATTCAACTCATTTGACCAAAGAAATACTTCAACAACTGCAACTGTCTGGAATAACCAAACACCTCGCTTTCGAAAACCTATTCGCTCCAGGAATGGAACTAATTTGGTCACTTTTAATGCTCACACCCGCTCAAAAACAGAATCAAGCCTTCCACCTGTTGGCAACAACTTACATCCACTGCGAAGTGCAGGGCTTGCTCCCGGCACAAGTGACGCAGGCGTCACAAGGCCTCATCTTTCTCGTGTACTTAATGTCGGAATTCTTGTGGACGCACCCCCTGTACAGACTGAGGGTGGTTCTGAAACTGTGGCAAAAGAGACATACGTTGTCGTGCACGAAGTCTGTTGTTCTGATTTGATCAGTTTTAATCTGGCTAATATCTATTTTGCAGGTCACTCCTAGCGATTCTTTAGCTGGCGTTTCGCTCAAGTATGGAATATCAATGGCTGACCTGCGACGTGCCAACCAGTTATGGTCATCCGATCCAATTCATCTGCGAACAGAGCTATATATTCCTATTGAACAAGCATCTCGTTTGCGATCAATACCGACTGAGAAGTTAATATCTATAACACCCGCGGAGGATATCCCTGATCCAATGGATCTACCTAACGAAATCGTAAAACCACCTTTAACCCACTTCATCCAACCCCCATCTAATGCTGAAACTATACGTCGCGTACCCTCATCTAAGCTGTCTTTCTTCCCCCCATCCTCTATCAACAAAGCTGCAGCAGAAAAGCGACCCCTATCACAGGATCGTGCCCCTTCCGTATCAAATGACGGTCACCAGCATGCTCGCAACTCGCTTACTGCCCTTTTCACGTCTCTTCCTATCGCTGCCTCTACTAGAGACACCATTATATCCAGATTGTCTCTTGACAGTACAAGTTCCAGTTACAGTGAAAGCGAGCCCGACTCCCATGAGCTAGACAATGTGAAACATGCTGCCCACAGTGATTCCCGGAAATCCCGCGATACACTCCATCCTCCTGAGGCTCTGGTTACTCCTATAGCCACTCACAGAGTTCCGGTTCTGGGCATGACGACGTCGACATCACGAAACACTAGTACATCGGACTCTCAAGCACACACACGCACATTCTCCACTTCGCCTCAATCATACGTCCCCTCCCAGGCTCAGATACGCACCGTACAAATGGAACCCTCCCCTATAATGCAGGTGCCGACATTGGCACAGAGATTATCCTTACCTTCACAGAAGTCTAGAGTCTCTCGAGACTTATTGGACGTTGACTTTGAGCTTGAAAATACCAGCGCTTCACGAGGTGGGGATAGCCGTTTCAATCAATGATTGTAAAGGGATGCCCTCTAGAGCAGCTAAAACGGGACTGAAGCGAAAGAGGTATGGTTCGTCAGTGTCTTCCTATTATAGGCTGACGAAGTACCCACAGCCAGGTACCCATGGTGGGACTTGGAGATTTTTCCTTGATGTTCATACTCATCGAAGAGGAGGCTGTTAGCAATCTCGCCCTTCAAGACAATGAAAGTTCGTTACACAAGGCCAAAGATTCCATCCACCGCGACGAGCTTCTGTCATGCTACAAGCACCCAAGGCACGGGTTTGGTGCTTCCGCCTCCAGAATACAGCTCCCATCGCTGATATTAACTTCGCCGAATGTGACGGATGGCGATCGTAGCGACCTCGGCTGTCTTCTCTCACGCACATAGTGTGGTTAGGCGGGGCGTCGGCGTCCTCAAGCCGCATCAGGGACGTATATCGAGCTGTCTGTGTTCCATGTAGTTCCAACGAAGCACTGCTATAGACCAATGGTCATCTTGTTATTGCATGTGATGATACCTGTTCTGATGCAGACTAGAAATATTTGTCCCTCGTACATCTGAACATGCGAACTTCCGTGTTATTTCTGGCTACTTCGAATGGGAAGAGAAGTTCAAGTGATTGATGCACACGCGCGTGGACATCTCTGCCTCGGGCGCCGCCTTCGTGAGCCATACTCATGGCAAGCACCGGCCTGCTCGTAGCGCGGTCTTCTGTGGTTCTAATCCAGCCTGTTTTCTGACTTTGTTCCCACCGACGCCGGTGTTATTTGATCATCTTAAGGCGCTGAAGCCATATGACGAGTATGATAAATATTGCGCACGACGCCACACCACTTCTGTCGCTCTGGCGAGTTAGGTTTCCCAGCATCAAGCTAACGCAGCTATTCAGCAGCGAGCTTATATTTTTTTTCTCATCCACCCCACCCTTACTGGAGCAAACCATCCACATGCATCAGATGCAAGGAAGGAGCATCATGATCAAACCTTGCCTAAACAGCTCAGATTAACGCTCATTCTGATAGCTCGCTGCTCTGGCATCATAAGCCAGAGATCTGATCCTTATGGACCAGGCGCCAGCACAATTACTTATGATGATCTCGGCAACCGTACGGCAGATCAACGATACCAGTGCTATGCCTTGAAGTGGGCCATTTGGTGGCAAGATGCATCATTTTCAACCGGTTCACGGCTTGCGCCAAGCCTCAGTGTTTGGTACCGCTTCAAAATCCACAGAATAGGTTCTATCGGTCCCTGACCCTTCATCATTACGCAGGAACAGCTATCGAAACACTGCTGAGGTGCAGGTATTTATTAACTCTCGATCCAGCCTATCCCAACGATCAGCGGATGCGTCCGTGCTATTCTCAGACGTTAGATATGGTGAATCTGAGGATTTCCTGGCAGGTCAGATGAGATCGCGGAGTTTTTATGCAGTCATAGCTTCTTTCGCAATATATTATATCAAAGTTGACTGATAAGGAAGTTGTTTAAGTGTGCACTAAAAGCCTTTGTTGTGTCCGCCTTGTTCATAGAACGCTTGCATGCGCTCCACAATCCCAGCCAACGCCGCTAGCCACCTGTCCAATTCCTCGTGTAGTTTGTCCTGTGGTGCGGGAGGACCGCCCTTTGGGTCAGCTGCTAGTTTGGTATAAAAATCAGCACGATATGGGCAAGCTTTCATGGCCACCTAGTCGTCACGAGATATCAACAAAGGTATGCAAGATACGGTAGAATGACGAACGGAAAAGATTCCCTTGACCACAAAATTATGGAACTGTTTCAGGGTTCCCTCATACGATTTCGTGAATGCCGTAGATAGCTCTTCCGATCTGTTCGCCTGTGAATATTGCAGAGCCTTGCATGTAAATGCCAGACCCCTCAAAAGCCACATAAGGCCTTCTGTCGCAACACGCTTCTTTTCTGTCTTCTCGTTCTCAACTAGGTGTTCCAGCGTGTCACATTGTGCGGTAGCTGCCACATATCGTGCGCGAACTTTCTAACAATAGTTCAATATGAATCAGGAGCGTAGCGTGAGATCCGGAGGGGATAAACCTTACCGCGATATTGCCTCTCAGATCGCTCTGTACGACGGTGAAAGCGCCAGATCCGAAGAGATCTATATTAAAAGCCGGCTTCACATACGTGTTTCAAAGTATACACAAGACATACCAAATAAACCTACAAGACCCTCCGCAGCTTCCAAAAAAGCGACAGTCTCAACGCCAGCATCAGTGATAGGGACATCTGCGAAAGACTGAACAGATGCGGTTTATATCAGCATGAGCTATCATACAATCTCCTTACTTTAACAGAGTCAAGATAGGGAGCCATGACTTTGGTGCAATGGTGTGAGTATGAGATGAGATGAAACGTAGTACACCTGATCAAGGCCGCCAACGAGTAAAGATGATCATTTTGATGCATCTAATCTACACTTACGTTATCAGGCTCTTTCTTCTCTCGATACCTCGGACTCAACAATGCCCCACGCCGACTCATCTATCGTGCCAAGCAGGTAAGCCAGGGTATCAATACTTCAATATACTCTCTTCTTGTTGAGAAAGGGACCCAGCATCACTTCTAAATCAGAGTTTTGGCAACACGTATATTCTCAACTGGAATCTTTGCTAGAAGGGGAACGCAACTGGGTATTTCAATCCCGCGATGCTGATTTAATTTCCGATGATTTTGTGTGGATCAGGTCTCTAACTTGGCGAATTCGGCCTCTTTGATTTACAACGCATTGTTAGGATTTCAGACCCACTTCGGTAACGATAGCAAGGCAGTGAACTGGTGTGGTATCTATCGTGTTCATTCCGAGTTTTCGACGGGAGTTGAAAAACCTTTCTTCTGAATCAGGGTTTTATATTGCATCGCATTTGTTCCCGGTAGCACACCGTGGAACAAACCCTGGCGCTGTGGTTAATCATAAGAAACCCCTACTGGGACCCTTCTCAGGGAAACCGGCCTGTCTGTACATCAGCATACACCCTAACCCCCGAGGTGTGTGTGCCGATGCTTTTAACCAAAAAAAGACTTTAGTCGTACCAAATGTTGGCACCTACCCTGGACATATCGCTTGCGACGGAGATACAAAAAGTGAGATTGTCTGCCCCTTAATTGTTCACCATCAGGATGGGGAGGAAGAAGCCATCGGTGTTTTAGATTTGGATTGTCTCGCGGTAGGCGGTTTTGATGTCGATGACGAGATTGGTCTGGTTAGGATATCCCAGCTAATAGTTAAGGCATGCGATTGGTAAATCAATACATGCCATTTAATTCGACTGCCCCTGTTTCCAGGCTAAAAATTGCTCATGCAACTTCTTCTGAACTTCCCATTCCTTCCGTACGGTCTTCATCTGATTTTTACTAAGCTCCTTACCATCGCCATCGGTAAGTGGAATGCCAGTCTCGTCCCATGAGCTATATCTCCCTTTGGGGGTATTAGGGGGTTTGAACATTTCTTCAGGAGCAATGCGCCCCTTCTCCAATTTTTGTTCGCGCTTGAGGCGCTCGGTTTCTGCAGCGGCAGCTTTCTTTGCAGCTTTGGCTGCAGCCTGAGCTCGTTTTTCTTCGCGTGCTTTCATTAATTCTGTAGGCGAGACGAGCTTGACCAGTGCCTTGCCATCTATCACAAATTGGTCAACGATCATCACGGGAAATTTTTGAGAAACCGCTCTTGCCTTCCTGATCATCAAGTGCGACGCCAAGAGGAATTAGATTTACATCTCGAAGGTTATCGCAAAGTCCCAAAATGTCCTTTAGAGCTGAGCTGCTCTTTGATATCGCAAGGCGTCTAACTCCATCTCGAAAAGATGACAACTCATGCAGATATGGCATCAAGACTTCCTCTCGCTAGATCATCATCATCAGCTGAGAAAATGGGATAATGAAAAACTGGGGTAACGAACGTTAAAGTTGGCACCTTCATGATCGTCCTGACCCCAACCTATATCCGTTGTTTCTCTCTCACCAAGGCCAAACATGCGAAGCATTTGACCAATCCATCGAGCCACATTCTCCAATATGCTGATGTTCAAATTCTTGCCGCGGGAATTGATATAGATGTTAGATTTAGACACGAGATCCCGCAAAACATCAAGTGCAACTGGGGTGTTGAAAGAGTCACACAATGCTGCTCGGAAGTTTGCCTGACTATCATGAAAACTGGGTTGACAGGTCAACGTAAATCAAGAAGGTGAGGGAAATTTCCGCTCACCTCGATGATAGGCGAATTTCCGGTTCACCATAATTATGACGCCCATCAGATTTAGTCACATCAGCGCGCGACTGACTAATGAGTGCTTTGATCACGGTAAAAAAATTCTAGCACCGTGAAGAACTGCGTTCAACTTGCTGACAGTAATAGAAAGTGCACTTACATTGAATGTCAGCTCAATGGTACGGACTTCGCCTGTCATAAGCGACTCGGAGAAGTCGACTTTAGCATTCCACAACTGCGTTAGGAAAGCAAGCCGCAGCTGCCTTGCGGTATATTTCTCCAATATTTCCTTAGAGAGAGTTAAATGCATGGTGATACGCAATAGTGCCCGGTCTACTAACATCGATAGTGATAAAATTCTTGAGTGACTTGCTCATCTTGAGTCCTTCAATGTGTAGATGTCCGGTATGTATAAAATAATTGACCCAAGGCCCGTGATTATGGTAAGCCTACGGGGTTGTTCAAAGACATTCCTCAATGAAGAATTGTGATGTACCTCTGACTGGGCCAGTTCATTGTCATGGTGGGGAAACGCCAAGTCAATGCCTCCTGAATGAATATCCACGTTGTCGCCGAAGATTGCAGTGGCCATGGCAGAACATTCAATATGCCATCCGGGACGCCCATGGCCCCATGGCGATGGCCAAGAAGGCTCCCCAGGCTTCGACGCTTTCCATAATGCAAAGTCTGCGGCCGATCGACTACCAGCTTTGTTCGATAGGGCACCTAGACAACATCAGTAGATGTTGCTGTCCGGCAGGAAATTTGTTCACCTTCGCCGTCTTCTAGAAGTTCTCGATTACCTTTGCTCCATGGTTCTAGCTTTGCGTAAAAGTGGCCTTCTGTATTGTCAAAAGCTTTTGTATCGAAGTATACACTTCCCTCGACCTCATATCCGAAGCCGTTTTCAACGATTTTGGAAACAAAAGCGACAATTTCAGGAAGGTATTCTGTAACGCGAGTGATCATGTCAGGCTCTCGGACTTTCAAACGAGTCATGTCGTTGAAAAATTGGCCTTCCCAATAAGCGGCTAAAGACCGGAATATTGCAGGATCAGTGACCGTCGTAGAATGCTGATACGCAAGGTTCAGCACAGAAAGGTGGATAACATATGACAAGCATGACCTGCGAGTCAAGAGATTGTGCAAGAATATCTTGAGAATCATCGATCAACTGCCGTGCGGCATCTAGTTCAGTTTTTCCGTTTCTCAAGTCAGACTCTGCTTTTGTCAAAGCAGCCATCGCTTTCGCCTGTGAATCTCGTTAACAAAACGTGAAAAGCTCAAGCTCTTGAACTCTACCGCAGACGAAAAATGCATCTCAAACTTTTCATCCCTTTTTAAACACTCTTGTTTCCATGATCTGTCCTGGACTAAGGTTGACACACGTGCCCACGCCTTATCTTCCTCTCCTTCCGATGGAAGCTCAGTTGGTGGCAGACCTTTCCCAACTTTTGTCTTCACGTGCGTTCGCCATGCAGACTGAACTTTTGCAACTAGCTCCGACGAGAGTGATGTGGTTTCAGAGCGAAATTTCTCAAACAGATGATTTTGACGAGCTCGAATGATGATCTAAGAGGCACCATGAGCTTCGTCTAAGATAGGTTTCCGCAAACACACTTTATCATCAATATCAGTGATATTCATCACAAAGTGAACATCGTAGCCAAAGTAATCCGTCATTATGCGCCGTAGGATATCCTGCGTAACGTAATTTCTACAAGCATCATCAGCAGAAATGTAAGAAACATTTAATTTCGTCGTATCACCTAGCATGGCCCATATGGGATGCGTCGTAAACTGTAGGGCCACAGTTGTACCATTTAACATGGCGCCTATTTCTTGGAATAAATTCTGTCTGTAAAAGAGTCCGTAAATCGGAATGATAGGGCTGTCGAACACTAACTTTAGTCCGTGTTAGTGAGTTATATATCTTGAGAACGGGCTCGTCATGTATTCTGTCAGGAATTTTCCAAGGAGGTTGTTGTACAGACATTCGTGTATTATTCGGTGTTCTAGCAGCTATGACTAGTTCGCGCAGAAGAGGTGAGGAAATGAGGCGCGTGCTGAATCCGATCATACATCCGAACTGCGCACATCGCAAACTGTCCTGATGGGTCACGTGAACGACAAACTAATTCAAATTTATCTGATCAGTGGATCACCCATGCTTCAATGAAAAGTTACGAGAGGACTGAAATACGCTATCAGACTTTGGGGGCTTTGAGGCCGGTACAGTAGGACGTTGCATTAGCCATCCTTTTGGCCAACAGTGGGTCTTTCGGATACATGAGATCAGATTCCACCGATTGTTGATTACGGTGTCTGAATATTTCATCGGCATAAGGTGGCATTAGATTATTAGTTGGAAATTTTACTGCTATCAACTGGGGATTTTCTGGGTAGGTCAGATCCAGCTTTGTTTAGAGCATCCAAAACCGTATGGTTCGAATTGCTTTAGGACGATATCAGCGTGTTTTTTTTTGGAGTGTACCAAGGACGGAAGTTTCCATCCAGCTGGTTCCCACCGGCATTCATTTTGTATCCGAGGTGTAAACATGAGCTTCTTGCTCGGCAAACTTCGCCCATTAATCCGAACATGATTCCTTTCGGGTTCAACATTCCCAAGCAAGCCTGGTGACTTGCGGTCGGCGCTCATCATCAAGCCCCATTGTTCCTCTTCTAGTTTCTCAGGTTGGATGCTTCCCGATGCCGATCTATTCAGTCAATTATTGAGTCATGGACAAAGTACTCATGTGTTATACCACACCTCCTACTTTCCGATCAGCACGAAGTGCAGCGGCGCAGAAGCTCTTCTTGAGATCACTGGCTGTGGTGAAGCATCCACTTCTCACGCGCTTCATCAACGATCCAACAGCAAGACCGATCTATGCACGAATCCAGAGCTATGTCTATTCGAAGTTGATTTTGAGGGTCCGTATACCTTGTGACACCACTGGGTTGAATCAACTAAGACCCAGTCTTCATTTTCTTTGTGCTATTCGAGAGGTCCCAAACTCAATCAAGGGGGAGGATCATTGACTAACTTTACATGGGCGGTTAAATAGTACCCTGCAGGTGCTAAACCCCTTATAAATTAACACAAAATTAAAGAAAGACATCAATTGTAATCTAACATCAAAAGTAAGCTTCTTGATGTCATCAGCATTCATACACCCTGTGTTATAAAAGCGACTCTGAAATTTTCGGTCTTAAGCCGGTTCCTCTTCCACGGTCACTTTGACAACATGCAGCGGCCTACTTGCACCGATATGCGCGTCAGGAATTCAGCTGATGCCCATGTCATATTTCATGCCGTTGCGCTCGATTTACTTCCAATGGTTTCTCGTCGTTTAGACACCGATGAACGGCGGTATATCCAGTCAGGGTGGGTTTTCGTGTGGGAGGAAAGGGGGCCTAACAACGAAACTTCAGGAGTTGGTCATTTGTCTTGCTCAACATCATGCGTGGGTTTACCTCCTTTCTAGATAGGGATCGAACGCTGGACCGACTCGATTCGATGGGGTCCAAGTCGCGTCAAAGACGTTAGTGTTTCGCTCGTATCACACAGTCGCTTTACAATCCATTGATCATTGTTTGTAGGAATTTCTATTCTACAACGAACGGGACCCCTCATCAGATTCTAGCACGTAGGTTTTTATTGATATGAACTTATTGTAAAGGGTTACCGAGATGCAAATGGCTCGTTCTAGGTCACCAGTCAACACTACGAGACCTCGGCGTCAAAAACTTGTCAAGCAAACATACTCAGTTTTTGTCGAGACTCCTCGCGGACAGCGAAAATGGCATCTTAGTATGTCCTATCACTTAGATTATCGAACGCTAATAGATAACTTCGTGCCTAGTCGCTTATTTTACGCAAGAGTCTGTTGATCAACTTTCAACGGTTGATGATGATCCACGATTGGCTGTACTGAACGTTCCACCAGGGAAATATAGGACAGCCCGTTCTGGAACAGTAAGGCGGACACAACACTATGGTTTCGATCACAACGCAGGATACCAACCCCTGATCCCAGTGATTTATGACTGTTTGCCCCACGAACGTCCCTACCAGCACACCATTGCGCTGACCCCTTATACTCGCCCCTCTGCTCGCCTCGCTCCTTTGGAGTATTTGAAGCTCATCCCTCCCCCTCGCCGTCATCCTCTCGACGAAGAGGCGCTCATGTCATTCGTGAAAAGCCCGGCATGGATCAAGTAAAGCCCGAGCTGTTCTTCATCAGTGGCCTCAGAACTTTCTGAGGCGCTCCCTCCCCCATTCGCTACTAACGAAGAGACCTGACATCGTTCACGGAGAACTTCGTATAGAACAAGTGAAGTTGGGCTGTTGCTCTCTGCTTGTAAAGGTTGCTTTTGCTTTGAAGCTACGACACTTCCTGCACCCGTAGAAGTGGACTACCAGAATCAGTTTTGGTTAAATTGTACTTCGATGATCGCTATGCTGTTTGACGACTCCTTTTATGTTCGTAGAAATGGACCTTCGTTGATTACCAAACAATAATGTTACCTTTGGTCCGACTCGGACCATCATGCTGGCCCACCCACATGTTTAACACGCGGCCGCAACGTTCCGAGAAGACAAATTGGCGTTAGACCCTCGGTTAAACTCTTTGCCCCCACCCGACTATTTCTTTTGTACAGCGTTTGTGGACCGCTATCTAGCTTTGTAATAATCTAGCAAAATAATGATATGATTGCTCGTTGTAATGGTGTGTAGGTGCTGTGCCTCGAGTGGTTTCAGAGTTTGACACAGCCCGCAGCTTGATTGGTTCCAGGAGCATAGATACTATCTATCCTTTTTTCTATCAGTAGCCATAATGAGTGTTCGTAGATATGTGCCGATGCTCCATCATAGTTTACGTCGCATGCGCCACAATGGCTTGACGATGACTGGTATCGTCTGACTCCTTCGAGCTGACTACTAAGGCCTTTAACGGACTGTTTTCCAGTCATATTGGGTTTTTGCAACATCGAAGGATCATAAAGGATCACGCATAGAAATGGGGAGAGATTGGATCGAGACAGATGATCAAAAAAAGGTTTGGGTGTAAGCATTAGGGTAATTAGCGTGCGGATATTGAGGACATCGAGATCTGCCTCACTACGAGCCAACTATCTGGGTATTAAATAGGCAGGCGTGGGTGTGGACACAAATTGATTAATATTTTTATTGTCAGGGACCATTGAATATTTCTCTCCTTCCTAGAATTCTCTGTTAATGTGCTTTTGATCACCACAATTTGGTTTCCCCCCTTGTCCTTTGACTGTAGAGAGCTTGTACGAGCTGAGTGCTTGCTATGCAGCCGCCGACCTGTATCAATGTTCGTATCCGTTCGACTCAGGATGCTCATAGAATTTTCTACGCTGTGCAAGAAGGCATTCTTCCCATGGTGACAAAAAGGCTGGATGCCGAGGACCGGTCTGCCTTGAGATCGGGGTGTGTCTACGTGTGGGAGGAGCGAGGAGCGCAGGGTGAGATCACTGGTTTAGGCATCGAGAGGTTCACCGAGGGAAGGAGATGGACGCCATCAAGAGTTCGGGATGTAAGTGTCAGGGAAACGGGTTGCGGTTCCGCTATGTTGACTCACGTCCGATGACAGGAATTTCTATTTTACTACGAGAGGTCAGTGCAGCACGTCTCAAATGTGCATCAGGATTCATTCTTTACTGTTAGAGAGCCGACTCCTAGATCACACGACTGGGATCAGATGGTCAAACAAACCTACTCGGTATGGGTCGACACCGAGAGAGGTAGGAGGAAGTGGCACTTGAGTACGTGCTCCACCAGCAAATTTTCCTTGTTCGCATTTACTTACACTATTGAAGCTGCATATTTCACAGATAAAACAGTCAATGACCTAAAGACCATTGACGACGTTCCGCCTCTCAAGGACTTGGTCGTAATTCCTGGACTCTACCAGAGCACGAGAGTGGCTAAATCTCGCCAGAAATCTGAAGAACAGTCAAGTTCCAGCAGGTCGTTATCCAAAGCTTATTCAACGAACGCCCGGACTTATGCTTCATTTTCCCATCATAATCATTACTCTGTGGATGCTTCCCTCCTTACCTCTGAGTCCTTGACGATGTTTGATCCGTACCAAAATGTTAATGGCAATCAATATCCAGGCGATCTTTCTGACCCTTCCACTGAAAGGATGTCACAAACTCCCATTCCTGCTTATCCTCGTTTGCCGGAAGCAAAGTCGCACGCAAACTCTTCAAATTGCGGCAACACCGGCGCGCCCGATCTTCGTGCAGCAACAGGCTCTAGCTCTATGGTATTACCTAGCCCGCCCAGCACGCGTCTTGCTGCATGGGGCGCTGCACCAATGACGGTACATCCTTCTCAGTCCATCCCGAGAGGGATACCATCTCGGTACGACTATACCGAATCTTACAGCCTACCACCAGTCAGTTCGATTTGGAACGAACACCAACTCCCCCCCGTCGGGGGTGCGCTTCCTTCTCCACTCGGAAGGAACATCTCAGCTCACAATTCTCCGTATATCACCAACTCGGGTTTAGTACGGGAACCCTCATATGAGTTGTCATCTCGGGAAGGTAACGGCGACAACGATACACGCCGAGAGAGCCCTGGCGGTCCCTCTGACCGAGAATTAGCGCTCGCCCCTATCCACGCATTGGAGAGGCGCCATCCATACCGCCGTGACCCTTTGGATGACAAAACGTTGAGACTCCTGCCAGGATGAGTCCATACAACAACTTCTTACGACACATAATGCGGACATCTAGTACGATATACATTGATGAACTACGAAATACCTGTATTGTTTGTATCAATAGCCTATATGTTCGGCGCCCCGATTCTTTCCTCCCTTTGGCATAACCATCGTATGGAGACATACACATTTAGGACTAGAACTTTTTGTTATACCCATTATCAGCTGTGAGCCTTTACCGTTTTCAGAATGCTACGGTTACACGTAATCGCTGCTGGTAAGAACTACATTGAAATAAAATGAGTTGCATTCGAGATCATGGAAAAAATGCGGTTTCAAAGCGTATGCGGCGTAAATTGATAGTATACAAGTCTGCGGTCAATGTAGCTGAGGCTCTAGCACAAGTAGAACAATAATAGGCATATATCGTGCATCTCTATCACCATTCGAACTCCCTGGAAGGACAATATCAGCGAGCTTACAATTCGACATGTCGAGCGAAGTGCTTACCCAGTGCATTTAGCAAATAGATAGTCCTTCCCATTTATATGTATCATACCGTCTTTCAGTATGCACTTCCACTTGTTTTTCACGCGTGCTACCTGGGAAGATTTGAGGACATATTAACATACGCATAAGAGTTTTTACCTTATCATAGGTACAAAATACAATGTCTGTCTCTCCAGCTACTCCTTCCTCTGCTTCCTCCTCCCCTTCGGTGTCTGAATCATCAAGGTCACTATTAATTGCTTCTGAATCAGCTGCTGGCGGTACAGGCGTAGATGTCGAGACTTTTGGTTGAGGTAGTGATGGGTGAGATGTCCTCGGGGCAAAAACCTGGCCTTGAGAAGACGGCGGCGAGTCGTCCTCATCACCAGAGGATTCGGATGGGCCGTCAACCTGTGGTATCCTTTGAGTTGGCTGGGATTGTTGTGCTGACGTTGAATTAGTCTGTGATGGAGCTGGACTTGTATACGCTGGACGAGACGATGGAGGCTGTGGTTGTAAAGGTCGGGCAAAAGAAAGCACACTTGTCTGGCCTCCGGGATGTGGCGGAATTTGACCTGGAATTTGCCTACCATTGTTGATATTTGGGCCGGGTAAGGGAGGGAGCGGATAGGGCATGCTCAGCATATAGCGATTATCCATAGGTTCCGCCTTCACCGCACCGGAGGGTTGTGGCAACGAATATGGATTTGCATAATGATGTTGCATTATGTGCATGGGATGGGAAGGGTAAGGCAAATGGTGTTGCGGCGGGTTTTGTGGTGCCTGTGCGGGTGGTGGGGTTTCAAATTCGGCAACATGGGACGCCATGACCTTACTCTCCCATTTCTGTTAGGTGTACACGATGAGGAGTGACTATGTGAGTTGTGACATTATTGAACATGTCAACTTACATGCTGTAGTTCTGCCAGAACGTCCTCAGCAACGCCGTATTCGTCGAATTCGGGCTTAATATTCGCAATGACATCGTCAATGACAGTACGGTATATGCCAGGCTCAAAAACACCAAGGTGCCCGAGTTAAGCCCAGAAGTTCTACTACGGACAGGGAATCGGTGAGCAGCTCACCACTATCTTATTGGACATCTCTAAACGTTGTCGTGGCAGAGACCGATATTGCAACACTTTCCCGCACTCTGGGGAGAACGACGGCCTAGATGATGGGAGGTGGAAGAGGCCCCTTTTATACTTGATGCGAGTCACCGAAAACCCTTGACATTTCAAACTCCGACGTATAGTACATTTGTAACTTTCACACGCACGGACCCATTCACGGACAGCAGGGTTGCACGTTGTACTGGGCGACGACGGTGATTGAAAGGCGCTTTGCCCTATGACACCGCACCTCACTTTGTCCTCACCCCTTCTGATATGATTTCATACCTATGACGAAAAACTTTTGTTCGCCCCACAAACACACAGCAGTGGGGCCCTGGCCAGCTCCGCAAGAATAGATTTTTAAGGCCAGCAAGTCTGGAGCTGGAATAATCCTAGAACACATACCCTTGTTATACAAACAACATGCCTCTCTTCAAGTCTTCTCGTCCCGATATCGAAGCCGACAATCATCGACGCTCACCTACTTCTTCCAGCCGCAAGGGAAGCATCTTCTCTTCCAGGCGTGGTCGCTCTCTCTCTCCTACCTCGACGTCCCGATCACACCATAGCGGGGGCTCACACCACAGTGGCTCTCCAACTAATCCAAATGGCTCTACGCGACGCGGTTTCTTCCATCGTCGCAGCTCTTCAGCCTCTTCGGATAATTCGGCCCGCCGTTCTCGCAATGGTGTGCAAACAGCCAGTTCACCCAGGGCCGGCTTTTTCGGGATAGGTCACGGAACAAGTCAGGACCCCTCTATTGTCGCCGCTCGTTCAAAAGTAGCAGAGGCTGAAGAGGCTGAAAGAGAGGCTGATCGTGCACTTGAACAAGCCAGGGGCACAGTCAGGGAAGCGCGTGAGCATGTTAGGCTTCTTGAGCGGGAGGCGTTGGAAGAGTGAGCTCTTTTCCATTCAATCAACCGACGCATACGTTCTAACCAAAAACACCAGTGCCAAACGTGCAAAAGCGAAGCAGGCAGAAGCAAAAATTGTTAGCAAATCTGCTCGGGGTCTTGGCCGGCACGGCTGAGACTATCGAATTTTCTAACCTTCCGCATTGGAATCTGGATACCCACCTGTCTCTTCGATAATCGATGGTCGTCGACGATACCATCCAAGAATTACAATCTTGTACCTGACATCTGTATGACTTGCCAGCTTTTTTTTTCCCCTGTGAATGGAGTTAAAGGAGTGGTAGATGCTTATCACGATATGCAAATGCTGGTCTTATTTCCGTCTAGCCTAGTTAAATCTGTCATGAGCATCTTCTCATTATGATGTGATGCTGCGTACAACCATTGCTGCCCTAGTCCCAAATGTACACTACGTTAATAAATATCAAGCTACTGTACAATAAAAATATGATAAATGAGTCCAAATGATAGAAATCATTGAGTTTGTGCCTCGTATGATTCGTCAAACCACCGCCGCTGAATAAGACGCTCTCCCTCTTTGAGTATACAAGGCCCACCCCAAATAACAGTCTCTGATAGATTGTTTGCCTCGATGTAGTCAATGACGTGTTGATCAGCGGCGCCAGGCTGTATCCATATCGAAGGTATATCAAGAGCGCGAGCTTGTTTGAGTAGTGATAGTGTAACCTATCCGATTAGACGCGAAGTCAGATAAACATCAGCTGCAGTAGGTTAGATTAAACATTGGGACGTACAAATGGCGTTGTGGAGATGCTTAGGGCAGTTGTAGATGGTGATGGTAGTTTCGATATAGAGGGTATAGCGTGCAGACCATCAAGTCGCTTTTCTTTCTGTGTAAAAGGGTTAGTAGATATAACTTCTTATTAGCAAGTTGCCAAAACGAACGGGGTGAACTGGTATCACGTTCATGTGATTGTCTCTATACCAGCCAAGTACCTATACACTGTCGGTCGGATATCTTATCCAATAACTAAAGCACACTAACCTTAGAGGCTAGCCTTGACTGGTCTTGTGATGCACCGATAACGGCGAACTGGGCTGAAGTGAAGAACTTCTCTTGTTTTGCTTGTGCCGCCTTGCAATACATTGGATAAAGGCCTCGAGGGTCGTTCAGAACAGGTGATCTGAGAAAGGGGGCGAATGTTGATGAGTAGGATAAGTTGTAGTGTGAACCTTATATGCGGGATTATTTGTGTACAGGTCATTGAGCGTCTGATAGATCTCGGTCTGAGAAGGTTAGCTCAAATGTCAGCCACAGCAATGAAGGTAACACCGTAACAGATCTCCTGTCCCGCGGGCTTGCCAGCGTACAGGGCCGCGGGAAATAACAGGCAGGGTCTCTCAGGTTATAAAGTCGCCCCTGAAAGATATCTTCCGCCAGATCCACGGTGATTAGTAACGGCGTTGATAGATCCAAAAAAAAATCACAAGTTGTATTCGTATCCGGACACAAGATTACAGGCTGGTTTTCGGACTGTTCCTGATACCATCTCCCAGAACTAAGAGACAAGGACCTCCGTGAATAACACGATCCTTCATGTCGTTCTCATTGACATAGTCAATAACTGCCTGATCCTCAGCACCTGGCTGAATCCAGAGCGTAGGGGTTTTGAGCTCTTTTGCCTTCTTTACGACTGCAAGCGTGATCTGTTACGGGGCGGAATTTGTGAGGGGCGGGAATTCGAGGGAGCGGGGTGATTGCTTACCTTAGGCGGGGTTATGACACTCAAAGCTGTGGTTGATGGTGAAGATAATTCGGAAATGTCAGCAATCGTCTTTAGACCCTCCAATTCAGGCTCTTTCTGTTTCACCAGGGAAAGGTTCGTAAAGACGCCAAGGGTTTCACTCGCAGCGAAACTTACTGGATGGAGCGGTGTTACATTGTATTCCCGAGCTTGATACCATCTGAGAATCTGCAAAGAGCGGGCGGGCATCAGTGCGATACTTGGGACACTGGCAGGCGTAACGCACCCTGTTTCCAACTTTAGTTTGATCTTTGGATGCGCCAACAACGGCAAAGTTGGGATTGGACAGGAACTTTTGCCCGATGGTATTTTGTTCTTCAGTCATGTAGCCAAAGTTGTAGCTCATCTTAAGTGCTGGGTATTTGAATGAAGAAGTTGGGATAGACAGAGCTTTGGATGGGAAGCTTAAGTATCTTACCGAAGCAGCGATGGTCATGGAACACCCTGGTTAAGGTGATGGGAACGAATTGCATCATGTCTCCTAGCCATGCCTCGGAATACCATCATATCTTGACGCGGATTTAGACAAGTTTCCAAGTTAGCAAGTAAGTTCGGGAATAAGTGGGTGAGAATGAAAACTGGGTGGTTTCAGCGTAGTTTCTCGACAACTGGTGTGGGCATTGTGGAGCGTCGAGGAGGTGCAATGCAAGAGTTCTTGTTTTGATCGCCAATAACCAACAAAGGATCTTCATGATCTCTTTGTACCTCACTTCTCCATAATGTTCTGGTTCCCGCTTCAACCGCCTTCTTGGTTTCACTGGCCGTCATCTTCGACGGCTAGACACGTTTTCTTTGGCATTGTCTTGGGTTTCTCACTTTCTCTCACATCAACGTCTCTAGCGTTGTATTACCAGGCTAGAAAACGACAGCGCATTACGACCAGCTTTGAACCACGCCCTATTGAGCTACGGAGTGACGAAATCTTGTTAGGCGTCACTGGATTAATAGGTATGCTACGACAACACGCCAAGGGGCGCGTCGTTCATCTAAAAGCTTGCAACTTAATCAAGGGAATACACCCTTGGTAAGAATAAATTCGTTAAGCGACGCGCTTGGTGTCGAGATACTCGGCAAAGCAGAAGTGGGCTATCACTTATCTTTTGAACATTTGGTTCGTATTATCTGAGGGACGCACTTAGTTTCTTAACCCGGGTGGGAGCGTTAAGGATCGAGTCGCCTTGCGCAGTCAGTACAAATATTATATCCAGTGTTCGACAACATCTGATATGCACGATAATAGTGATTGACGGCGCAGAACGTCTTGGATACCTAAGACCCCACACCAGCTCACGGATCTTTGAAGGGACTGTCGGGTCCACTGGAATTTCCATTGCGACTATCGCTCGAGCAAGGTGAGTGCGGTTCTTGCCCATAGAATTCCCAATGAAAGGCGATCGTAGGGGCTACGACGCAAGTGTGTATTTTTATTCAATTGTCTTATGCGTCATGCATGCAACGACTTATCTGCATGATAGCGATTATCATGCCAGACGATGTTGCGCAGGAAAAGGTTAAAGCGTTAGAGGCTCTCGGAGCTACGGTAGAACGGGTTCGACCAGCGAGCATTGTGGACAAGAAGCAGGTAATGTGTCTACCCTTTCGAAGAAAGAGCAACATGCTAATAATCTCCTAGTACGTGGTATGTCTTTCTTAGCACACATGTTACTTTCGCTCCAATATCCATAGAACCTTGCGAGGCAGCGTGCTATAAATTTTGGCCGCCCCGACCGCATTGATGAAAGCAAGGTGCCTGGTTCATCTCATATCATTTCCTCCGATTCGTCATCCGTTGTGACGACCACGTCACTCCACGTTAACTTCGACACCCATGACACGAGAGAAAGCGACGAGCTTTTGTCAGAACCAAGAGGGTATTTTGCTGATCAATTTGAGGTGAAATCAACCTGCTTTTTGAATCAAAGATGTCCTAACCCTAGGCTGAAGAATCGAAGTAACTTCGAGGCCCACTTTGACGGAACGGGTCCTGAGATCTGGAGACAGACCAATGGCCGAATTGATGCGTTTGTGAGCGGTGCAGGTAAGGGTGATGTCTACTGCGTCGAAAACGGCAGTGAACGCTCCTACCGATAGGTACGGGTGGAACGATCGCGGGAGTTGGGCATTTCATCAAGTCTAAGAATAACGACATTATTGTGGCTCTCGCTGACCCGGAAGGCAGTGGTCTATATAACAAGGTTCGATTCAAGTATGCTCCTTATAATTTGCTTAAGACTATTGTTAGTAGGTAAAACATGGTGTGATGTTCGATCGGAAGGAAACCGAAGGGACAAAGCGGCGTCATCAAGTCGACACCGTGGTTGAGGGAATGTACATCATCTCCATGTCTGCGACCTGAGCGTTCAAACACTAATAATAAACTTCTTACAGTGGCATTAACAGACTCACGAATAATATTGACCTCGCGCTGCCTATCATTGACGACGCTTTTCGGTAAGTTACATGCGAAACAACTACAGTGCAGATTTAGGGGCAAGCGCTGATGGTTGCCCGCATTTCTATGTCTGGACCAGAATAACAGACGCGGAGGCCGTGTCCATGTCTCGTTACCTAGTACACAACGACGGGCTTTTCCTTGGCTCAAGTAGCGCGTGCAACCTTGTCGCCTGTGTCAAACTGGTACGCCGGATGGGTTGGGCCGAAGGTCAAACCCTAGTAACAGTACTGTGAGTGACGTCCCTTTCGGTGTCCATTTCCATCTGGCACATACGGAATTGATGGCTAATCGGGCTGTAAAGGTGCGATTCCGGAAGTCGACATTATTCTAAGGTTCGCGCAGGCTTGAATTTCTTGCAGTCCTGACCCACTTGCTGATCGGCGTTATTTGAATTTAAAAAAAAAAAATGCCATCACAGTTCTGGTAAGTGGGTCCCTTGATTCAAGCGCTCTAAAATCCGCTGACGTTTTTTCCTTGGACGTTAGGAACGATGATTATCTGCGTAAAGCAAATATCCCGGTGGACCGGCATATCGTGGAAGAGCTGTTGCTTCCTTTGCCACCACTAGAGTCACATTAAGATATTAGCCCCGGTAAATACAATGGTCGGCGCCTGAGTCACGAGGTGCAAGGTAGTAATTCTTGTTGCTACTAGAGGCTATTCCTGCATAACCGCATACCCGTCTTTTTCCTCGCCAATCGCAATTCTAAGACCCGCCCATATACAATCGACTAGTGCGGCACCATTTGAGCATGCAAAGACCAATGTAGAAGCATAGTAAAAGTTGGCATTGCCTGTGCCTTGCTTAAGCCATAAGTGGTTAAACAGTGGCATAAGCAATGCCGCATGTAAATGTAATATTGCCGTGACTATGGGATGGCGAAAATCTACAAGTCCAATAAGTACAGCTCGATATAAATCATGCACGTTACATACATGGATATAGTTCAGGAAAAATGACAATCATACTCAGGAAAAGCCCAGGATCAGAAAGAGTGGAGTATGCTTTGAATGTGCCCAAAACACCAATGAGGAGAAACGCCGCGTATAGCGGGTCGTATCTTGTGTTTGATCGTAGCAGTCATCAGTATGAATGTAATTTCAGGAGTCAGGCTCATCAACATACTGGAACTTGATGGATATTGGAGCAACATATATCAAGAGATGCACCTAAAAGGTGTTCCAGTTGATAAAAGGGTGTCGGGTGGTGAAAGAAGGCGATTTGCTCACCGAGAACGCCATGAGAAAGAAGGGCCTAAAGTGATCAAACATCTCTGTAAAGAAGTACCACCATAACCCAGTGTTAGGTGTCAGATCCGGCAGTGTTAAGCTAGTGTCATTACCGTCAGCGCAGCGTTCAAGATCAATAACAAAAGCTGACCTAGCTCCCCATGTCTGTGGTATCCATGCCCAGCCACCAGATATAATTGTGGATATTAAAGCCAGAGCGAGAAAATAGAGGGTATATTCGCTCATCCATGGTATTAGTCGCCGAAATTGGACACCCAATGAACGTAAAGAGTTTGGAGACGCAAGGCGCGAAACGGGATTCAGCAGGAGTAAAAGCAAAATCGGAACAACGATCAACACGGCGGACAGGGATAAGTGTACAAGTAATGCTAATGAGAATAGACATGCCGACTGTCTGCCTGTAGCAATTTTCCTTATAAGACACGTATTGGCACACGCTTGAGCTGTAACAAACCTTGGCCGGCAAACATCAACGTGAGGAGCGCTAAGGTGTTTTCAAACGAGGATGTTGAGCGCGCAAAATTTGGGAGAAAGAGGTAAGGATTCAGAAGGTACCTGCATAAAGGAGATTGAAGGGGGAAATTAATTGGAGCTCAAAAGCTTACATTGTGGCAACTAGCGTGTCTCTGCTACTATTCTGTACACGCTGACGAGCTCTCCATAGTTGTACCAGAGCCCATGCGCCAACTGTATCTGTAAGTGTCCATAGCACCGATGACCCAACGCCAGTTAGAGGAAGGATTGTTGAGAACAACGAGAGATAGATAGGAGACTGTAGGATGTGCAGCCAGATGTCAGGCGAACGCAGCTATGGACGTACATGTCTAAAAACTCCCCCAGAGTAAGGGTCTACGCCGTGCTCAAACAAATAAAGTCCTTCCTGTACTAGCGCTCATGAGGTGCAAGCACAAAAATCTTGTAAAGACATACAGTTAGAATGGGAGGTTAGGGCTGAAGATAGTTGTTGATTGTGTTTCAACAATCCTGGTATACTTGTCAAAGATACAAGCAGCCTTGTTATGGTAAGAAAGGCGAGGCTGGAGCCGAACCCAAGAGCTGCATCCTGAGAGGACATGAGTTTTGTACAAAGTTTTTCGTCTTGCAGCGAGTGAGTCCTGTAATTACATAATCTACCCAACAACAAAAAGCAAAAAAAAAAAATGATTCGACCCAGGCTCGAACTGGGGACCTTCTGTGCCCAACAGATTGTTAGACAGATGCGATAACCAACTACGCCATCGAACCGTTATAACGTTTTTCCCCTTGAAAATAGTCATTAATATCTCTCACGAAGTTTGCATCGCCTCCAACAGCTGCTAAGCGCAATATCGATGCCCCACAGATGCCGCCGACTCCCATGGACGGCGAGGGCATTTGGTGTATATATTGTCCTTTATTTCCGAGGCCTTGTACATATCCACACGAGACACCGTCATAACGCGATCTGCTCAGTAATCACCGGAAATTATTTACTAGGTGAGACCTACTGTATTGGCATGATCCGTTTCCGTAAAATTGCAAGCTGTGTGATGTATTGAATATCCTGTTCATACAATCACCATATCTACCTGGTGCACAACAAAGTTGATCCTCGGTGTCCGCCTCCGTCTTTCGGGCAACGAGCGAATGTTTCTGACATTTCGTTACTTCATACGTTTGAGCTGTCACATAACGCACTTGAGACACTAAAAGTAAGAACCGGCCCCGGCATACGATCCAACAGGTACTGGACTCGAGGACTCGGCCGACCCGTGTCCCGCCTCGTCGTCATGAACGGTCATAGCTTCAGCTTGCGCTCGCAGATGCGCCACTGACCCTGGCCCAAAAGCCGGGGCTGGAAGTGTGTAAGGCTTTGCCCCGCTCACTAAAATTCCGGCCGGTACTCTAGCTTGTAACTCCGCTTGTGTCGGTACAGGTTGAAAATGGAGCTGGTAGAAGACGTCCATATATATATATTCATATGAGAAGGTCGAATGTAGGAGTGCAGCAACCCACCGAGTCGTTGGATTTTTTGTAAAACTTGAAGAAAATATTCACTGCTTCCAGCTCATCTGCGACCTTCTGCTTCAACTTATCTCTCATATCCTTCTCACTGCCTCTTGTGATATTGATGCCTTTACCCCCATCCTTGAGAGCTTCCAACTCGTTCTTAGCCCATAACATATAGCCTACAGCTTCGCCACCTTTCTCAGCCCCCCCTTTTTCGCCTGCCTCAACCCCTAGCCATTTCCTTCCAAGCGCGCCATGTAATGCCGCTTGATGTGAAAGATAATGACGTAGCTCCGCTGAGACTTCACTCGCCGAGTCTGGCCCAGACGATGACGGGCGCTTCCGCGCACCAACAGTCTTGACTAAGGACCGCGCGGAAACGTACAAAGATGCACATTCAAGGTGCATCTTGGCGATGAGGCTCGGTGAGGGATGTGATTTGGGCAGTGGTGGACCTGGGGCAATGTTGCTGTCAAACGCTGCCTTTGACAAATATTTTCTAATAGCCAAAGTTTGCGCATCTGCTAATGCCATTCTGTGAAAATTCCAAAAACAAATGACCAAGCTGTTAGATGGAGTTCCATGGCTATGTATTGCAGCTGTATACAGACGTACTTGGCCAGCGCGCTGTGGACTTCTCGTGTCAGATCAGGAGGTCTTTCAAATCCTGTAGGCGCTCCTTTGATATGTGTTTCCCAATCTGGCAACACAGTATCTGCAATATATGTATATACACCGCTTGCCCGACAAAGGAAATCCATTGCAACTTTTAGCTGCTCGTCTTTTGTGCTACGATCCGCTTCGGAAATGGCTCGGTCATATTCGTATCGTCCAAGAGAAATAGTAGTTGATCGGGCCAAATTTGAAAGTGCAAATGCGTACGTTAATAAAGAATATGCAAGATCTGCCAGAAGGCCTGGAAGAGATAACCTTGGCGAAGTGTTGAACATATTGGCCGACAGTGTCGTACGCCAGCTGAAAACTGGAAGGGTGCATAAGCTAGCATGTCTTTTAGGCGAGCGAGACGCTTACCAGGATCTGATTTGAGCGAAATCTCATCATGTGCAGAGCATTCAATTATGCCTCGGAGGTGAGGCAGATAATCGTCGAGAAGCTTGACGTCCCCGAGTCATCTGGCTGTTCATGTATGAGAGGGTCATTTCACACACTTTGATTAGCCGCAAGAAGTCTTTTTGGTCGTGATCGGTTCTCTTGCTGTCTTTGAGCACGGCGCGTAAATTTGCCCGCGCCTGGGTTGCTGTTGGGATATTGACAGTGTGGCGCTTATTGACGGTCTGATCAGTGGAGATATCAGAGAAGGATATGGCACCCGTGGTAGGTAAATCGTAAAGGTACATTGTGTATGATGAAGGCTCTGCCTTTGCAGTGCCATCCTCCACTATGTTGTGGAACAAGAATGTTGCATGTGACCAATAATCTGTCGCCTAATGAAAGGTTCACGCGCTCTCTGGGCGTCTTTCTGAGCAATTGCTGTGCTGTTCAGACGCTCCACACGATCGCGAGTTTATATCTCAATCGCGCGACGTCTCAATCTCGGACATGTGTCAGGGGCACTGGGTATCTGCATCGGTGTGCCCTGCCAAAGATTGATTAGGAAAATTGTACAGCAGCGATGGTATCGTAATGTTAAATGAGTGATTGGCAGGTAAAATATGGTGTAAGTGTGAAAAAGAATAGCCTATCGAGATGAGTGCTCATGGATGTGATTGACTCCCATAGTAAACGTTACACGCTGGATTTATGAGGATGCAGCGGCTTTTCGTCGCCTGGCTTTCTCAAGGGGGGTCAGATCGTCGTCCAGACTCATGGCTAAGTTGGGCTAGACTTAGCAAAGTAGAAATGTGCTGTGTTAATCAAGAACGTACATGAGTTTGAGCCGTCCATAGAAACGTCGCCGTCCACGTCGGACGCGCTCATACCATTCGGCTCATGGGCTATCATCTTGGGGAGCATCGAGCGCCGACGCTGATGAAGTTTAAAGGAGGGTCCAAAGCAATCAACGGAATATTGGACACACCTTATTCGTCCCGCTAATATTGACACCTTCAAGGTCGACTAGAAAATGCGTTTCATCCACATGCTTCATTTGTTCTATACATTCGACCACCCAGGCAATGCCCACCACACGGGGCTTAGGATCTCGTAGCAGCCTGATAAAGCCATCTGATGTCATTTTTTGTGTGCCGGATAGAGGAAAAGGTCACTCACCGATAACGAGTCAGTGTGCTCATAAGACCGTTTTTAAAAACGAGGTGAGTACATGTTTGGCCGACACGAGTGAGAATCTATAAAAAAAAAAAGTTCCCCCACATTGATAGTGCGTTAATTCGGAATACGTACTCGAGCACCCGCCCCTTCTAGCATTTCTACAAACAGCGACCCAGCCTCCTCACCGTCATCTGTCCTGACGTCAACAAAGATCACACAATCTTTGAGTATTTTAAGAGGCTCGGGTATATGATTCGCAGGCGTAACCTTGCTTCCAGTCGCTGTAGCTCTGGAAGCATTGGACGCTATTCGAAGGCTCATGCGAGTACTCGGACTTCTCTGGCCAATCGAACTGTGTGGCGAGGAGCCGTTCTCGCCATTGGCCCCTTTGCTGCGTGTGGGCGTTGCTGGAGGACCCATTGCTTCTTGCTGAGGGGTTTCGTTCGCAGGCAAGACGCTCAGAGACTGCGAATATACCTGAGAGGACCTCTTTGATAACCAGCTATCAGCTGAGCTTTGTTTTCCTTTTCCTCCACTGTTCAACACCGCTGTTTGATCTCCTGGTGTAGAAGGAACTGCAGCAATGCTCGATTGCTCAGCATCATCCACATCATCTGCTGTATCTATAACCTCTGCGTTGCTGCGGCCACCTCCTTTCAGCGGGCTTGCCACAACGCTCGGCAAGCTGGTCTTACGGCTGGCCTTCTGTACAGTTCTATTCCCCATACTAAACAATCGTGAGCCATTTTTGTTGGGTAATCCTGGTATCTTGAATCCACCCGAACCCCGCATCATAGTTCCGGAACCAAATATCGTCTTTCCAGTAGCCAAAGAACGAGCAGAGTCAGGCAAAGCTCGTTGCGTGGAACGAGACTTTACAAGCGAGACGGGTTTCTGTGCGGTATTTGAGCTTGACGCGACGACCGAGCTATCATCTTTGCTTGAGGTTTCAAGCTGAAAGGCAGAGTCCGCATCCCTATTGAAGCCAAGGCTAGTACTGGGCCGCTCAGGAGGAGGCTGGTGAAGTTTTTCGAGAGCGCTTGAAAGGGTCAATAATGACGAACCAGCAATACTATACTCAGAAAAGGCTCGAGAGATTGTTCCTAAAAAAAAGGAGATGTCAGGGAGGGCTTTTGGATACGAGGAAGTAGGCTGACTATTAGGCTGAGAAGCATGCAAAGAAAAAGAGCGCGGGAGCTTTGAGGGGGAAGGCGTTCCGAATTTTGGAGGCCTTAGCTTTGTGGGAGATTGTAGAAGAGTCTGCTTAGATTCTGCAGGCGCTAGTTGTGCGTCTGAAGTTCCTAACGCCCTAAATGCCTCTGTCGCAGTCGCATCGAATTTGTTCAGGGATTTTGGTGACGCAGTAGGCTCCCTTTGCTCATCAGATGAGCTTAGCTTGGCGGCATCTCGCCGCACGTCATATTCCGCTGCAGATAAGTTAGTAGCCAAACCCGGCTCCCGAAGCTTGCCTTGCTTGCCCAGTGTCTTGTTAACTGCTATAAAACTATCAGCGGGAATTTTGAGGGCGCCAAAAATGTGCGGACCTCCTGGGATTTTACTTATCTGATTCTGTCGCAGGGAGCTACTCCGTGTGATGCGAGGTGTTACTGCCACGGGTATTCGCTTATATTGACCTCTTTTAGTCGGAGCTTTCAATGCAGAAGACTGGGCAGCGATTGGCATTTCTGTCATAGTATTATTGTTCGTCGCCGTACTCTGTGCAGACTCCGGAATAGAATTCGTTACAGAGGTCTCGGCAGGAAGAGATCCCTCTGCAGCTGAAAGTTCTGTCGCAACGGTAGTGATTGTTGTCGTAAAAATAGACTCCACAACGGAAGAATTTGTTTTGGAATGTGCAAGAGGAGCCAAATCCACTGAGCTATTAGCTTCGGATTCGCTCAGCCCTTTGACTAGCGGGTCTATCGTCACCAGAGGTTGGTGTTGCTCTAAGTCTGGCGGAAGCTCAGAGATAACCCTGAGAACGGGACTCGTTGCTAACGGGTCGAGTGAAAGAGATTCCATAGACACGGAGGTTTCTACGGTATCGGATGTTTGAGTTGCTGTAGCCACAGGGTCATTGATATCCACCGCCGTTTCAATATTCGATGGAGAGGAAGTTCGCTCATGATCAGGAGGATCAATAGGCGAAGACGGTAGAGGGGTCGGAGAGCGGTGAGTGTTAAGAGACGCCTTTGGTGGTGGCGTAATGACTGGCTTTGATTTTGATAACCTTTTCGGTTTCATTTGTGATTTGATGGATCCCTTGGGCGGCTGTATCTCTTTACCCTTGCCTTTCCGGCTTCCCGCAGCGTTGCCACTCGAAACTTTCGAGCCGGACTGAGCGACGGAGTTCTGTTTTGTTGATAAACTATTTTCCTTGACTTTGGCTTTTCCTTTTTCTTTGTTTCTATGTGCTTGTTGCATCAGCAAAGTGAATGCATTAATCCCCTTGATCTGCGAAGTGGTTGTGTTGATAGCAGTAGACTTCTTCACAGCCGGCGTAGCCAAAGACGAATTCATTGTTGGGGTTCGCGGGGGAGCATGAGAAGACGAGCCCACCGCCGAAGGGAGTGGGGGAGGCGGCGCGTTGAAGGCATTTGAAGGACGAGGAAGTTTACTTTGAGAAGCTTTTCCCTGGCTAGGTAGCCGTTTTTGCAACTCCACTTCCAGAGGTGGCAGCTTGTCCTTGAATGATATTATCAATCGTTACCTGTCTCGTGATCGGTGGTAAGAGACAAACCTCATGTTCTTCTCCAGCTGTACCCCAACCGGTCGAGGAATATCTGTCTACGGTGCTTACCGGAGATTTGGAAGGGAGCGGCGGCGTTTCTGGAAGTGGAGTCAACGGTGACATAAACGGGTCGAATTCCTCCTGAGTTATCGGAGTCGATAAGTCCCGACGTGCCTCCCCCTCAGATCGAGGAAGTGTTTGAGACCTCGCCGGAGTGGTTTCTTGAGATGTTATACTAACGTGAGGTAGAGAATGAAGGGAAACTTGTTGGTTAGGTTTATCCGCTATTTCCACATCGACTTGCATCCCAGCTTCATCTGGAATCGCATTCAGCCTTGTGAGCGGTTTAGGTTCGGAAGTAATTCGCAACTCGCGTTCTTTGGACGGAGAACGAGAACGGGGCCGGCGGGGAGATAAGGGAGGATTTCTTAAATCGATGCGCATGATGGATGGGACGGAGGATTGAGGAAAAGTGGGAACTGATTGAGCCCTTCCTTTGCCCGGAACGACATCTTTATTGAATACAGAGGGATTTCTCTCATAATCTGGTTGTGAAAAGCTGCGCACATGTACAAAGCGTTGGGCCGTAGCACCGGAAGCATGTACAGAAGGTTCACCATTGGTAGAAGAGAGACTGCCGCCATCGCGCTTGAAGCGTTTGTGTTTCCGCCTTTCGGAGGGAGAGTCTGAATGTGTAAGGTGTTCATCTTCCGGCAAGGGCGACACAGATCGCTTGGACACTCGAGTATTGAGCGGCGGTCGTTTTCCAGGGGAGAGTAGTATTTCATCCTCAGAGTCATCTACAATTGTCATTTCTACGTCCTTCGAGGTCGCTTCGTAAGCCATCTTCAGCGCTGTTCGTGCGCTTTTCATTGGCGATTGCTGGGGCAACCGAGAGAATAGATCATCAGGAAGAGTTAGCTGGGAGCGTGTGCGTTTCCCGTTAAACATTGAGTCTACCATGAATCCTTCTATGGCCGAGGGCTGTTTCGCCCTGCGTAACTGGACAGTCTGCTGGTCCCCGTCGCGTCCACTTGTTGAGTGGTCTGAGTTTCGAAGGCGGACACGGTTGGTGTTTATCATCACGTGAAGACATCACCATAGTCTCGGGTTAGGGTCATGTGCTAACCTAGTCTATTCGTATCTCCACTGTCTGCTGCAATGTTTTCCTCGTTATTCTCCTCAATTTCGCGTCATATTAGATGCTCAGTATCTGAGAAGCCCGGAATCTACTCAAATATCATATCAAGAAGGGCTCTATCCTTTCCGCACCACCGGACATTCCGCTGGACGCCGACTTCACGAAATAGCTCCCATCTGCCCGTGGCACTACCACCGTTAGTTTACCTTTCTCATGTGTCATTATCTGTGCTTGACGTCTCGGGGAAGTACAGATGGAATCACAGCCCTAAATCCATACTCATCGTGAACAAACTACGGACACAGCCTGTCATTCTTGCTATCGACGCTCTGGTCGAGTAAGTAAGATCGTTCTTGTGGATCATTTTAATATTGAATCGCCTATTTTTCTAGACACGTACATGCGACATACCCAGATGTAAGGGTGTTTCATGAGGATAGGCCGGACATACCCCATGGTGCAGAGGTATGGCGGCCAGGTAAAAAACAGTTTCGTTCTATCTTGTTAATCTTGCCAACAGACTTGCTGTTCCAGGTCCTCAAGCTCAGGAGATTGATCTAGTTGTTACTCTTGGCGGCGATGGCACAATCTTACATGCATCATCTCTGTTCAGTGCTGGCGCTGTCCCGCCTGTTTTGAGCTTTTCGATGGGCACTCTCGGCTTTCTCCTCCCATTCCGTGAGCTTTACAACTTTTCATCGATCAAGGGCTGAAACTCATTTTGAAAATAGACATGGACGACTTCGCAAAGGCTCTGGAGAGCGTATATCTAGGCAAAGCCACCATTTTAAACCGCATGCGCCTGGCTTGCACATACTACAACTCAGACCTCGGGCAAAAAGCTAGTGACGGAGACGGTGCGTTTCCGGATGCAGAATTATAAATTACAGCTCAAGATGGTTGGTGTCCAGATTGGCAAGTGATGAATGAAATCGCACTACATCGTGGATCCAGCCCGCACCTCAACACCATCGACATATATGTTGATGGGCAACACCTAACTGAGGCAGTTGTAAGTTTAGCGCCCATGTCACCATCATTTGCCAAGCTCTCAGTTGATAGCTGATGTATTAGTCGGACGGTTTGATCGTATCTACTCCAACCGGTTCAACAGCTTATTCCCTTTCTGCCGGCGGTCCAATTGTACACCCTTCGCTAAGCGCACTGGTATTGACTCCAATATGCCCAAGGAGCTTATCATTCCGACCCCTCGTGTTTCCATCATCGTCAGTGATTACCTTGCGAGTCAGTCGTGGTTTTAATATAGTTCAAACGAAATCCTAATACCTGATTTAGATAGGTGATCGTAGCCGTTCACCTGCAGGTGTCTCGATGGATGGACGTACGTCGCATGTACTTAATCCAGGGGAATCAGTCAATGTTCAGGCATCACCTTATCCTGTGCCATGTATCAACCGTTCATCTATCGCGGACAGCGAAATTGATGGGCATCGCGAGGGGGCTGGACCTGGAAAAGAGGATGACTGGGTTCGCGACATCAATAATCTGCTACAATATAACGCCACATTTAGAAGCAAGGCATTGCTGAGGCATAGTCGCACCTGACGCCACATGTTTCATCTCAAAAGAAAACCCCAATTTGATAAAGAATTGTCATATTTGCTGCATTGTTAGTCTAAAACTATTGGTATAGTACGATGTACAAAAAAGATGGTATACAGGCTTTGATTCTTCTACGCATTTGGTCCAATTATACGCCACCGGGGTATCTGGTCTGGGTATATGGTAGTCATTTCTGAAAGCAACAATTGGTGTCCCGTGCCAGGAGAAGCCAGCACCACTACAATCCAAGGTAGGTTCGACGTATCAATGCTAGCTTTCTGTACGATCTTCAATGCTTCCACCAAGATTTCGATGTTTTCTCTGAAGGAGTCGGCGAGGGTTCTCGCGATTGACTTCTCGAAGTCGGGGTAGAAGACGACCTTATCATGGCTGAAGGAACATCAAGATATTGTGGTGGTGGGTCTTTGGCATCCGGCCGTAGGCACACGTCGATGACCTCACCCCTCAAAAGTCTCGTCACTGCCGCCACCCAAGCGCTCTCTGATATGCGGACGTGTTTTTGTTCGCCATTCATCCTGGCAGAGATGTTAAATGAGATGCGCTCGCGTGGAATGTGTGCAAGTTCTTCTGGAAACTCTTTTTGCGCGAAGTCGATTGCTTGCTACGTGTCATCAGACGCTGGAAACTATAGAGCGGAGTAAATTTAGAACGTACCTCGTAGTTGTCTGCTGGTCTAACATAAACAAGTTTTGAACCAAGACGGTAGGTGATAATGTCAGTAGGTATGGGAGGTTCAGACCGATATGTCGCCATATAATGAGATTGAAGAATGACACTGGACTGTTTAACGGGTGAAACAGAACTTCAACATCTTATATAATGATACATACACGAAGGCTGTGACAGCACTGAGCATAGCCTGACCTGTGTGACACAGCTTGCTTAAATCCATTATGCGAACCGTGGATGTATGACTGGTACGTTTTAACGAGATATAATAACACTGGCCTTGGACGTCTTTCAAAAACTTTTGTTCAACAAAGCACAAGGTTACAATGCAAAAAAGAAAAGAAAAGAAGGCATTGTAAAAAAGAAAACAATAGCCCGATCAGGATCTGAGATCTGAGATTCAGGGATGTTTCCCCTTTTGAAAACCTCGCTTAGGCGCCCGAACAGGCCACCTTAGAGGCTGTTCAGTGTTCAACGTTCAACCACTACAATGGAGTCAAGTACTACTCGATCATTTGTAGTAACGTATATAGTCCACTGCCTCGTCCATGAATGTAGTTGCTTTTGGATTGCACTGGATGATAACCGCTTCCTTTCCCCGCCCTCTTAGCCTTTTTACCACGGAACCCTTCTCTGAACGTAGTTTCTAAGCCGTATGTAATAGCCTCTGTCAGCTTAGAAGAGACTCCATCGCTCTCTAGAATTTTGCCTTCCAGAAGATGTTTATGGAATGCTCGGCTAGAGTACAGTTGTACTGAGCAATGTAGCACGTCCCCGAGCAATAGCACCTGTGATAGATGTTCTATTTGTTCCAGCGCTTGAAGAACCTGGGCGCTCAGTTGCAAATGGCGATCGTTCAGCGGCAGAGACTCCTGAGGTGTAATGCTAGGTACACCAGTCCAGTTGAATGAGGCAAGAAAGCAGATAGCCTCGTCTTTGGTCCAACGCTCCTTTTCACGCTCTTTGCTACCAGTCTCTTCTGAGCGACGGTGCATCATTCGTAGAACCCAGCGTATGGCGAGTACAGGTATCAACTGCTCTAGTGATAGCTCTCTTACTGGTGGGACATCAGATTCGACGGCTCGTAAAAGAACCGTCATCCGGTCGTCGAACGAGCGTGATGCCAGATAGACCGGCTGAACATCTGTGACAGCCATCGAAATGGAACTGAGGAGCTCATGGAGCGATCTCACAGTGACCATCTCTTGAGTCACTCGAGTCCCACGCCGGAGATATTCTGACACAACAGGAGTCCGCAGCACTTGGAGCTGTGACAATGTCGATGAATTATCTGCTGCCGTCTCCCCCACTCCATGTAGACGATCCAGTTCATCCTTGAGTGGTGCCAGTGGGTCACGCTCATCTTCACTATCAGATTCAACGACGTCTATCAATTCATCCAAGTCTTCCTCCTCCTCCTCAACCAAACTCGACTCTTCTTTGTTCTCCCTCATATCTTCTTCATACGGGTCTGGTAAGCCGAGAGCATCGTCAAGAATAGAATACGTCCATTCCCGGATCGACCTTCCGATGCTCCGGCCCACAGTCTCCAGATCAGGATTTTCAAGAAAAATTTGAGGCCAAAAAGTCGCTGAAAAGAGAATGTCCATGATTTCCGGAGCGATATGGCCGTTACGGTATGCTTGCAGGTACTGAGCACGTATCATGACTGACTCGGTACACGTCTTTTCCGCTTCAACGCGTCGAGAAAAAAAAGGCACAAGTGCACATGCATCCGGCTCATGTAGGGCGCAGACGCTCGATTGTAAAAGATCTCTCCCTGTCAGGGTGTCATTTTCTTGCCTAGGTATCGCATATTGCAGCGTGGCTTCAGCGATCTTGTCAACAATGCTGTTCACCTCTCCCGGTCCGATATTCGTAATGTGCCTCGCGAGTAAGACGTTGACTGCTCTATCTATGAGGTCCATCACATTACCGATCCGATTTTTCTTCTTGCTTTTTTGCGACGCAGGGGACAAAATTTCCCGGACGGTAGAGGCCACGAGATTGATCCGTTGTGATAAAGTTAGCCGCTTGTCAAAGAAAAGAGTATTCGGTGCCCGCTGGTGCGCTTCCGACAGCTTAGTAAAATCATTGCCCAAAAGTGATCCAAGCAACGGCAGTAATGTAACCGGTATTTTGAGATGGCCCGCAAGTGTGGCTGGCTTATAAACCAGAAATGATAAGACGAGCCCGTCCCTCGCCTCGGGTGGGATAATACCCCGACCGGTAGTTGCATCAATGACAGGCCGGTTCTTAGATTTCGGTTTTCGAACCGGTTGGAATTCTTCGTCATCGTCGGGAGGGGCGCGCTCCGCCTCTTCAGGGGGCGGCGCATGCCACATCATCTCCTCTAGCGGTATATACCCAAGATACCCTTCAGTGTTCAATATAACAAAGTCAGAATCGCTTCCGGCTACGTAGGCTCCGGTTTTGCCGGCCAGCTCAACCGCATATGGATCGCCCTCAATATCAGCGAAAAATAATTTGAGACCTCCATTTGTTGTTTCGAGTAGGGTCTCGAGCGCATGCACGCAAGCTGTGTATGCCAATGGTGGAATGATTCGGGTTTCATTAAGAAAACGGGCTGTTCCGCGAGAAGAGGGGGAGGTACGAAAAAAAAGGAGCGATGGCTGGACGTGAGATTCTTCGAGCCGAGATACGATGGTCGAAAATTTTTGCTCAGGAGAGGCTCCTAGCATGCCGTTAGTCAGATGCGATCATTAATAGCTCATGATACGTTTATGCAGACCATCGAAAACAAAATACACTCGGAAGCCCACTTTGATCCATGCTTCGACAACTACGATAACGAGGTTAGAGAATTGGTCGTATTCTCCTCCGTACACCCATGGCAGATTTGAATGGCGATATAGATGATAGATAAACCTGTGCTTGCGATCGATATCAGCCCCGAAAGTTATAGACCAAGCTTACGACCAGCCGTCCACGACAATCGTCGGTGTAGCGTGTTCAGCTGGCAATTTCAAGCTGACAGAAAGCGCACGCTGATTTTCCCGTAAATAGGTTGTCAGACCACGAACGCCCATGATTGGAGATGAAAGAAGTAGAGGAACAGTTGACTATATTAGCTAACGGTTCCTACGCAGCTGTAGTATATTTTCAAAAGGATTTAAGTTGGATGTAGACTTCTTGGCGGTGTGAATCCATGTGTGTGTGGGCCAGCACCGCCGCCGCAGCAGGGAAAAAATGTAAAGGCACGTGCAATGCGCTCCGTATGCACCAATATGGTCCATTTACTTCCCCATTTGACTTGACAGGCAGTAGCCAATACCAATAGCGTATACAGCAAGTTTGTAATATTGCCTAGGCCAGCTATCCGTCACACATGCTTGTAGTCTAATTTGATAACGAAAAGGTATTCTAGAGTCTAGTTGAACACAGCATCAGGCGAATGACCACTCAATCGCAAAGACCCCCTTATCCAATGATTCAAAATGTTGGAACAGCGATGGCGACATGTCTAAATATGGCTGATTTTAACAATTGATACAAGTGAATAAGGCAAAAGCTTACCAAGGTCGCCAGCGCCGCACCCAGGGCAGGTGTCACGAACAGTCGCAGTCGCAGTCGCACCGGATGCTTTGTCCTTGATGTGGACTTTCTGCAAGAGAGCGTATTCAGATACCAGTGAAAATGGCTGGACAACAAGAGATTACCTTTCCGCAGTGAGCGCCGCCAGCATAAGTCCCTGGATTGAGAGCAACAATATAGTCACTATCAACATTTGTTTGCCCACAACTGCCAAGGCCGACAGCAAAATACGTAGCCTGTGAGTGTCAAGGTTATGCTAGGGTGAAGAATGACGGCCGAAGAAACCCACTTTTCCTGAAAAGCCGCGTCTCTCAAGATTAGATACAGGGAAAGCAGTGGTAAAGGCCACCAGGAGCGCAACAAGGAGCGTAAAGAGTCCGAAAGATGTAGTCGCAGACATCGCCAAAGGAACGACAGAAGATAACTAACAAGTGAATGTGGTAGGAGCTCAGAAGCAGTCCAGAGAATAGAGCCGCTGGCAACATCGACGAACTTTATAGATTTGAGTAAAAGGCGCATTCATTATCCAGGACAAAAATTTTTCAAAGTGACCACGAGGGCCTATGCAGAAATTTTCGAGGGTCCTTTCCGCGAGCAAGTGATTCGGGTACAAGTATGGTCCTCTTTGTTTACCCTTGAAAGGCTCTGGTCACAACGGAAGCCATTTTGAAATCCAAGAGCAGTATCCTAGACGTAGTGAGGTGAGCACATGGCAGAACAAAAGATTTCAATTTGAGCCTCTTTCAGCCTTGAAGTCGGAGATTAAAAAAAAAAAAAAAGAGGACAAAGTATAAGAACATCAAATTGACCAAAACCGTTTTACACCGCCATGCTTCGGCGATTGCTACTAGTAACAGTGCTCATAAGTAGCTCGAATTATTGGGCGAATCCCACTGAGATTCTAACGTTGCTCGTATAATTTTGGCCCACGTAAACAGTCATAAAAGAACATCTAAGGATGCCTTCTCGTCATTCGCTTTCCGCAATAAGGGCGACAATCATTCTGGAAGGGGAAGAGCGTGTTAGCGAATAATTTAACCACCATGGCAAACAAGACAGACCTATAGAGGTAATAAAAGAACGACAGAAGGTAGAAGCCAAGCTTGATGAAGCTTTCCTTCTTGTGCAGAGGCAACATTCGGAAAATCTCCGTTGCATCGTACATGTGCGTCTTGGCCTGTATTCTGCGATAGAAAATATCAAAATGAACCGATCAGTCATGCAGGGTGACTCGTGTCACTGACTTTTTTGCGTTGTATGCCAAAAGGGGCGCGTTGAGGAGGAACGCTATCCATTGGGCATTTGCAAAGAACATGATGGTGAGGAAAGCGTGGGCGATGTTTTCCGGAAGTACGAACTAGCCGAAAGTAACATTAGAAATCGCGAAATTTGATTTGAATAGTATGTGCACTTGGTTTAGCTTATTGCATAAGTCAATCGGGTTGAGGTAGTCGCACTCCAAGTCGGAGAACATGATGATCTTGACGTGTCCTTCATTAATAAAAGCATTGGTTGTAAGTGTAGAGTGTACTCACAAAAAACACCATGCAAAACAATAAACCGGCAGCCATGAGGACAGCGAATAGGAACAACCAGCCTTCCGCCATTAAATTTGATACGATCGCGCAAGGCAAATGCAAACGTTACGGAGATGGCAAAAAGCGACAAAAGTTACACAGAGACGAACAGACAGTCAAACATCAACGGGTCCATTTGACTAGACACCAAATGGGTATGCGTACCTTCTCCACCCATATTGAAATCGGTAAAACTAAGGCCTTCAAAAAGAGAGAAAGTAAATCTTAGGGAGGCAGATCACGCTGGGTGGCTAGTATGGCTCCAGAGGCCAACAGTTGTTGGCACGTCGAGGTCGCTTTGAGGTGACGTTGAGCTTCACTGCTTGGTCAAACGACGCCAGTTTTGCACGTGGTACATGTGACCTGTGATTTTTGCTTCTAGGCTGGTCTGATTGGATGGCTAGCACACTGTGCAAGAGACTGCAATACTACTATTATAACATATCTACATGACGGATTAGATGGATAATGTTAATAGGAATACGATTTCCTTGTTTATATGTCCTCAACAAAAGCAGAAATCATGCTTGAGATATGAGAAAAAAAAAAAAGTCAAGACCGAAGTGACGAAATGCACACACACACTCACCGGTATAGATAGTAGAAAAATGATATCGTATAAAATCCAGCTTTCGAAATATTTTCCTTCTTATGCCATGGCAATGTTCGAAATATCTCTGTTGCATCGTACATGTGAGTTTTATTCACGATTCTGTATGACTGCGGTGTCAGCATCCAACCCCATATCGTAAGAGATGATGATGAGTAGGAGAGTCCTTAAAAGTCCCTCCAATCATGGTAGACTTACTTGTTAGCATGATATACTAGTAGGGGAACGTTCCACAAAAAAGCTATCCATTGACCAGAAACAAGGAACAAGAGTGATAAGAAAGCATGGAAAGCGTGTTCAGGAATGACCAGCTATATGCATTGCCTGTCAATACAATCCGACGCGCAAACAGCAGAGGCTTCACGGAAGCACGCACATAATTGAGCTTGTTACAGAAGTCTACGGGATTGATGTAGTCAGTCTCCAAGTCCGACAGCATGATAATCTGGCAAGGGAGGCACCGTCAGTAGGCTGGGTGGGTAAATGTGGAGACAACATACGAAATAGATCATTCCAAACATCAAGCCTGCAGCCATAAAAACCGCAAGCAGGAATAGCCAACCTGTGCAGGTGGAGCGATGACATGCAAGTTGACAATGAATTAAAGACAAAGAAACATGAGAAAGCGATTAATTTTGTCAGAGAAAAGCACATACCAGCTGCCATTTTGTTTTGTGAAGCTGTGAGAAGGAATGTGTGACCTACTACTACTCAAGTCCGTCCAACTCATTGTTTCACAGGTGAATGATGTTTTGACACGATTTGTATTTATTTGACAAAGAGGGGCAGCCGAAATATTAATAGTAAACGCAGCTCTTTAAGTGCTGCATCGCCGTCTTTCTAATCTTGTACAGGGCATTGTAGTTACAGGGTGTTCAGATAATTCCAGTGGGTTTAAGTTTTGGCTATGTAGTACTTCTTCCTCGCAATCAGGGACTTGTTGTAGAAATTAACAGACTGCTGTCACAGCTCGTCGGCCACACAGCCTTTTACCTAAAAAGGCGTGTAAGATATAATCTTATTCATAATGCCTAGTCCGTCTTAGGCTCTTAGCGCCTAGTGCGGTGCATTGGGTATAAATCTGTCACTATTGTACTCCATTCCATGCAGAAGCTCAGTGCCCAGCATGTCATGGAAACTGCGATGCCCACTGCAACGCCTTCTTTCTCAGCGGCTGTCAACTGATGACAACATCCTTGCGCTCAGGAGGCTAGTTGAATCATCAACGGTGTCACTCGATCTTTAGCTATGGGTGCTACCGATTCAGCCCTGATTTTGTTGGAACAAGCTGTTCGCAAATGTGGGTTATCAGCGAGTCTCCGCGCTAACGACAGGAATTTCTCAGTTTTATTTGTAGCAAATTCGCGCGAAAGAATGGCAGGAGTCTAATACCATGTGGTTAGTCTGCGTCAATAGATGGCACGATGTCGAGATGGGAAATCATGAGAGCTGATGAGGTAGAAGTCAAGGAATTGATACAAACGCAGGAGAAAAGAAGTTAAACGCCCCCAGCGAAGGGATCGGCTGGGCGCTATGACTGGAAGGGTGAGGCAAGATTCAATTTGTTCTGTGAATGACGAGAACCAGTCAGATGCAGGTTAAGAGTGCACACATTGATCACCGAATTTGCCTTGAAATAGATGACTCCCAGCACATTCAGTTTCTCGAAGCGAAAGCTGTAGAGAAACGCTCGGTAGCAGATATGCCAGCTCCTAACTTGGAGCAACGCTGCTCAGCGTACTCGAAACTATGCTTTGTAAAAAAGTAGCAAAGGTGGAGAAGAGACAATCAGAAAGTCAAATCCAGAATGTTGAGATTCGGGGGCCAAGGTCAGCTGGAGCACGCAGCGCCGACGCAGTTTGATTCGGGCACAATAAATGTTGAAAAGGTACAACTCAAGCTGGCTGGTACATGCGCATGACCTGTGACGCGGATTTTATTAACATATAAAACTTTGCAAAACATACGATGAATACGCAGCGCTTCCAACGAGCTGAAAGTAGGTGTTGAGAGAAGCTGGAGGAGTCAACAAATTATAGTAAAAGATGCCAATACATGAAAAGAAACGCGCCGCAAGGAAAGCGAAGATCATTTTGATCAGTCGGTGTCCATGCGAGATTCCAGTCCTCCTCTCCGTCCGCCACCACGTCTTGCACCACCACCCCTTCTGCCGCCCCTTGCGCCGCCACGCCGGGTGCCGTCCGGTGTCGAATTTTTAGGAGCTCGAACATAATCCGCCGGGTCAGCACCAGGCGGTGCAACTAGAACTTGAGCGCGGGGATCGGTACCAGCGCGAAGGAGGGTGTCTGAGCGCATTTTTCTAGAGAAAAGAGATATGTGCTTAGTGGTCAGTGGACAGAGGTAGGAGATATACTCACGAGCCAGTATCTTCAGAATCCATGAGGATATCCACCGTTCCTTCTTCTCTTACAAGACCGAGCCCATTATCGGCATCAATACGCGACGTGAGCGTCGTACCCGCGGTCGTTGCACCTACGATCGTGACAGACAACGTCTTCCCATCCGCGGGCTGGTTGTTGAATTTTGCCACGGACGCAGTCGCACTCGCGGGTCTTTTGAAAGTGAGACGAATACGGGGCTCGCTCCCTCCTGAGACAAGTCGAGCATTTGTGATTTCTCCGCATCTCTTGAATATGGCAGCAACGTCTTCAGCAGTTGTGCCTGAGACAAGACCAGTGACCTCGACAACGTTTCCCTGGGATGTGGCACTGGCACCTTTTATTGAGAGCTGTTGAGAAGCGCCAGTAGCTTCCCGAATGGCTTTTTGAGTAAGTGAGTTGAGATTTACGCGAGGAGGGTTTGGTTTGGTATCTATACGGGAAGAAAGGGAGTTTGACTCGTAGAGATCATGAGTCCAAGCCGCGTCAACGTCGCCTTTTGGTACACGGCCAGGCCGAGTCTATTTATTTGGCGTTGAGGAAAGTTTTCAGAGGTAGGAGTTGTGATACTGCTACACACATATGGAGAAGATCGCTGGCCTTTATCTGATTTGCGGCGAACAGGCCCTGTTGCTGAGGGACTGATGTCGATACGCTCGAGGAGGGAGGCCATGATATTATTCAAGAGTCAAGATGATTAGCTTTATGTAATCCCCATACACCTTTCTCAAAACGATATGGCTCAAGCACTCGAAACCCTTTCGACTCCTCCAACACTCGTAGAGGACCGATAAATATTAGACGGCAAGCCCACGAATTTGATCAAACTAGCTAAAATCGCTCTGTCACGCAATCGGAATCTACTGTATATTTCTCCGCATGTCCTGAAAA
>JABCKL010016745.1:0-80395 GCA_018851305.1 Calocybe cyanea
AGTTTGGCGCGCGCGAGAATACTGCGAGAATTTGATCGCGCGACGAAGATTAATTTTTGTGCAAATGGACCACCATACCGAGAGAGCAAGGTGCATCACGACTATCATATTGAGAGAAGGCGCCAGCCAACTCAGGTGACTCTAGCCTCCCTTTTCTCATACGCTCATCGTATCCCTATCTATATTGCTCACTTGAATACACCCTAGCCTACATTATTTTCCCCCCTCCTTCCCTCCCTGTGGCATTATGTATACTCGTTTGCCACAGACCTCGGTTCCCGCCTGGCGCCACCCAAGTCTTGCAACAAGTCCCTTTGTTATCTCAACGTGGCTGCTGCCCAAAACTATCTCACGAAAAGTCTACTAACCTTTGAGAATACTCCGTCTTGTCGATAAACCATTTGCCATACACCTGTGCGTCGCAAGAACCTTTGTCTTATACATCGCATCGCCCCATAGCTGTGGCACAAGCACACCTTACGTGACATACATAGGTATCATTGCATCCACAAGATCCCATCACGAATTCGATTGTTGTAGGTAAACGCACAAGAGGCCGGCAGAGGAATACGAAACAGCATTATAGAGGTGGGATTCAAAGAGAATACAGTATGGGGTCGACTACTAGAACAGGAAATCAGAACCGGAAATCGAAACGAAATATATCTCGATCGGCTGTCCAATTAATATGTAAATATGCGTTCCAAAGACCTAGCCATGCTCGGTAGCTGTCCTCCGAGCCAGAATTGATTAATCAACGCTCCTCTGCAAGGCCCACACCCATAGTTGTAGTGCTCAAAAAGGTGGTCGCTACCATAGCTTCACTAATCAGTTTAATTCTCTATATTTGCCTATATGATCCGAATATGTTTTGATTTTTGATCTACAATCAGATGCTGCGCAGAATCCTTTGTCCTTTGCCAATCACAATATACGAAAGTGATCGTCCCAAATTACATAGAACTATTAGCTGGAGCCCGCAGATTATTATAATGTCTGAAGCTAAGTAGAGACAAGCAACGAATGGAATACGTGCGGCACGTAAACCGCACAGTAAACAAACGAGTGGACTGGTACAACACCTCCTAGATCCAGAGGACAATCGATCGATGGGAAGACGTAACTTTGAAGCCTGCGACATGGCCATCGGTAAGGCGAATGCCGTTCTCCTATCCATGTGAGAACTTGGAGCGTTCGTGGTATTTTGGGGGGTCCGACGGGGGGTCCGACGGGGAGGAAAGCGAGTCAGAATATGATGGATTGTTCAACCCCGAATGGGAAATTGCCAGATTCCGATGGTCGCTGTAATCGGCTGCAGGCGACCAAGGAGGAGGCGCACCATTCCTCCAACTTTTGTTTCGCATCGGAGGGGCAGACATCACCCCTAGGAACGGCTCCACAGAGGATGTCGAGCTCGTCGAATGTTGGGAAAAAGGGAGGGACATCGCCCTAGGCCTCCTGCGCCGCCAACAAAACAGCGCGAACGCAATAATGGAAAGTGAAATCCCCCCAAGGACAGCGCCTACGATGGCGCCTGTCATCTTCTTCGGTTCGGCTTGCTGGTCAGCTGCCGCTGATGGGGAAGACGTTGGTGATGTGAACGAGGTGAGGAGTGGCAATTCTGCGGACAACTGCCCCTGTGATGGTGCCACACTCGAGGAGATGTTGCCAGATTGACTTTGCTGGGTAGACAAAGTCGACAAGCTGTCATTGAAACTTGTTGATATGCTGGCTAGCGCCGTGGTCGATGTGTTGCCGGCTGTGGTCAGCGTGGAGAGTTGTGATGTTGGAGGAGGTATGGTTGTCGGCGTTGGAACAGCGGTACTTGACTCTACTGGAGATGTATTTGAGTCTGTATCTGGAACTCTCTCCAGGGATGGTGTGTACTGGATGGAATCCAGCCAAAAGGGGAGACCAAGTGGGAAAGGGACAAAAACGGATATACTGAGCGTATGCTCTCCGTCTGTAAGAGGCGATGATCCATATAGTTTGTTTTTCCGGAGTGGAGTAAGTTTTGTCCCCGGAGTGTTGGTAGAGGAGGGACCACCATCCACGCTGAACTTCGCTGTCCACGGCAGAATCCCAAGTGAGACTATACCGTCTATGGTGCCGAATACCGCGACAGACGATCCTAAATCGAATCGAACATATTTCAAGGATTCAACAGAGTCCCATCGCTTTTGACATACCTTTGAACCTAAAGGTCGCCGTTCCCTTCCCGCCTGATCCCATCCCATGACTCGTCGTATTGAACTCGTCTTGCCTGCCTGACCTTGCAAACCAATTACCTTCATAGGTAATGGAGAGGTCTGTATCATCGATAGTGACTGTATTGTCCATGGAGCACGGGGGAGTACTTGGCGCAGTCCTAGTATGATATAAACTCTGGATGGCAAGTATCAGCCTTTTGCGAGTGTGCTCTGGTGTGACTTAATCATTGACGCTACCAAAGGTCTACACTTGTGACGTTGACATTGACTGATGATGGATAAGGACAGAAACGAAGTGCATGCAATAACATGAGCTTTTTCTCCACATAGATGATCGAAGCTGTCAGCAGCTCATAACGGTAACCCCCGTCCGAACAAAGACATGCACTAGCTGTGCATAAGACAGTCTATTGATGGAAGTCTGGAGATAAAAGGAAAAGAATGAGCGCTTGAGCTGTTGACAACAGCCAGGATAGATGGATGTGTCGGATTACATTATTACGTTATTAGAGTCACGAACGTCCTCTCATACACCCATGACTATTGCTTCGTATCGGCGTTGGAAGTTGAATCTTAAGCGATAAGACTATTCCTGAGTCGAGCATTCAAATATTTGGGAGTGTCTAGGACGTGTATCCAGCTTCTCATTATAAGGTTCAGTCACCTTGATCTGTATTTATAAATCATCACAACGCCATATCTTTCACCTTCATTTCTGATGAATTCAAAAATTCCACAGAATGTCTAGTTGCGGCGCGTAACAATGTTAGATAGAGCGGCTTTCCCAGTTTAGCTCTTGTTCCAGCTATTTTTGATCCTCCGAGGCAGGCGTCACCCCTTGCGAGTCAATCCTCGAGTTTCAGTGCCCGGGTTCCCCAGTTTTGCCTGTCAACGGGGTGAGCAAATTGTCCATTGCTGTATGGGGTGTATTATAGTAAGCTGGCACCTACATTTGACTCCATTGCCTATTCGTAATCATGCCATCAGCCTAGGCATATCCTGCCCACTATACCACTAACACGGGTTTGAATTCAGTGTTCTAACTCGCCGTTGGCATCCGCCCACTCAGATAACGTCAGAATTATTTATAAATAAGATTGATCCAAGGTATGGAAACTCGATAGCGACAAAAGACTGGAAAGGAAGACAGGCCCAAATTCGACAGAATCGCATAGGAAGTTCAATGACCTCTTGTATTAAGATCATGCGACACTGCAACCGGTTTCGGTAGATATTCAACATCACCTGTCTAGAACTCCAGATTCCAAACCTTCATAAATAGCATAACGCTAGGCTCGTCACCAAAATCATTAAGGTATCCACGTTACAACATATCTGTACACTTGACGTGGTCAATTCTAGTGGATATATCAATAAGACTGGCAAGGGATTACTTCCGATGTTGCGAGTAGCTCCGTAGCAGTGTTAACTCTAAATCATGTTGGGATACAATATCGGCATCGCCCAATTCCATGGGCTTAAGCGCCCTTCGCCCGACTCACCATTACCTCGCCTTCTTGGATAATCATCTTGTTTTGTGGTAATCATACATTGATTGTCTATGCTACGACGCTGAACTATAGTGCCCACCCTCGCTCTTGTGTACCTGCACTCATTCCATGTATCTAGCATTTATCTAACAGGTACAAGAATACATTGGAGTTGTCTGTGTTATGACGCTGAGCATCTATCTCACAAGTTAAATAGCAAAAAATTGGGCTGATGTCCTATCGGTATCCGAGTACAAGGTATTTTCCAAGGAGCGATATTCTGGTGGATCTGTTGCTGTGACACGTCCAAAATGACGGATTGAATTCCTGTCCGTCAAAATCTCTCTGGTGATGACAGGACCGTCTGATAGAGAAGATGGTGAAACAGGCCCAAAATCAAAAGGAATGCTTTTTTTGTCAAAAGTATTGCGTAGCGGAGCTGCGGAAACCATCTCCTTAGGATATGCATGCGCTCGTAAAATGGAATTCGAGTCGTTCCGACGTTTACGGCGCCAAAGATATAGCGCCGTCAACAGGAGAAAGAGGAGAAAGAGTCCTCCAATCACAGCTCCTATGATTGCACCTACAGATAATCCGGATTTGGGGCCTGCTGTCGCTGTGGACGGCGTGTGAGCGATAGGGGTACTAGTTGTGGACGACGAGTCCGTGAGGGAGTGGGCACCCCCCGATGATGCCGAGCTTCCAGAGATTTCACTGGTATTATTCCGCGTGTTCGTTGGAAATTTATTTCCGCTTTCCGTGCCAGTCGAACTGGGTGTGGTGGTACTGATGGGTCTTGTGGTGAAAGTAGCAAGGACGTCGGAAGCAGTTGGAGGGCTAGCCAGAAGCGTGGTATCAGAGCTCCCTGGTAGTGAAGGTGGGTTCGCATCGGGAGCTTTATCAAAGGTTGGTGTGTATTCGATATAATCTAGCCAAAAGGAGGCTCCGAGATGGTCAAGAACCCTTACGGCCACATTCAAAGTGTGCTCTCCATCTGATAGAGATTGAGCCTGATAGAACTGCTTTTTGAATTGGGTGGTCGTCTCTAAATCCGGGACGAATGTAGAGCTCTGAGCACCGTCCACATCGTAACTCGACGAAGGGGCCCTAACTCCAAATGCTTGACCTAAATGATCGACAGTGCCATATACCGCCACAGATGTCCCTAAAACGATGGATGAATACGCGGTTTTCAATCATTACGTTTCTTGGCGTACCCCTGAATACAAACGACAGGGTTGTCCCAGAGCTTCCTGCTAATACACCATGGCTTGTGTTGTTGTACGCCCCCTGTGTACCTTCCAGACCAGACCAAGTACCGCTGTATTTGATGCTGGGGTTTGTGTCGTCGACAATGACTGTATCAGCCATAATTCAAGAACGGTATGACGGTGGATATTATGACAGTTGCAGAAAAACATGTTCTACACTCAGGGCTGGCCATTATAACTAACATCAAAGACATGATTTACCCATTTGCACCCGCCTCTTCTCGTGTTTAAGATGACAGATCAAGATCGAAGTGGGTTGCATGGAGTTACCCTAGCGTTTGAATTGTCGATCTCCACTGAGCAGTCAATCTGACTAGTCTATTCGTTGAGTGTTTGAAGAAGCGAACCTTTTCATTCACGTACTCGTGGCCCTCAAGTCTAGAACCAACCTCGTAAGCATGGACACATCATGAGGATTTACTGTCGAACGCTATATCATATCCAAATGCTTGAGCCGAGTATAGAGTATGCCACTGGACCATATCAATTCAGTGAAAGACTTCTACTCGCATGTGAGCCGGTTTAAGCCGGTTAGCTCCATCCTTGTACAGGCATGTGAGCCTTGCTAGCCTATTGAAAACATTTCCACCAAGTTGAGCATTTGTGTTCGACAGTTCCGGAAAACACCCGCTTGTCATCATCTGACATCGTCGCTAGGGTAGAGAATATGTCGAGTTTCTGGGTATCAGATTCCCCATATTGGCCGATTCTGGGGTATCTGTTGCATCTGCTACTAACAATCCATCGACATGTCATTTATTGACGTCCGGAATGTTGGAAAAGTATCGATTTTCTGTCGCCCGTGATCTCGCGAAGGCTGTAGCCGTCATCAGCCTTTTGATCGCAGATCGCATGTCCGTAGTATCTTTGAACCAGTAAATGTATCCTTCGTACATTTTACTCATTTTGAAGTAGCTCGTGAGTGTAGAACACACGAAGTGATATGTTTAAAATTTTCTAGATAGGCTAAACTAAATTATAGCTTTTTTGAGGCCAAAGTCCCAAGATGAGGAAAGTCGGGGGGTAAAAACCGACAATATAGACAATGGGCACCTAAGTAAGCAGATAGTAGAGTCCGGGTAGAGAGGCTAGATACTAGATGTGTACACTTAGAGGCACATGGCTATACTAACTCGTCGTAAAATATCCCAGAGTTGTAATAAATTACTGGTACTGATGTTGCATTGGCCGCGATACAGGGAGCATATCGCCGAGGCGGCGGATGCCCATCTTCGAGAACCTGAAATCTTTGGCTGGAAAATCGTCAATTAGATATGTTACTGGGGCGTTCAGAGCACGAACCTGCTGCAGCTGTCCTGCGCCGCCGATACCAGTATATCAACATGAAAAGAACGATCAAGAAGAGAATTAGTCCCCCTATCACAGCACCTGCAACCACACGTTTCGGAGGTCCGGGATCCAAGATCTCAGTTGCTTGTATTGAGAACGTGGGAGAGTTGGAAGCGTCAGGCTGCGAACTTGTTCGTGTTGTCCGAAACCCAGTCGTAGAAGTGCCAATGTCCTTGCTGTCGCTCTTCTGGCTTGACGCTGAAAGGGCTAGAGCGCCAGTATTTATTGGGTTTAGCTTGTCCGTCACGGTCGATGTAATTGACGAAGAGCGAGTTGCAGATCTTGTGGTGGTCTCCAAAGCTGTTGTGCTGGAAACATTTGATGGCATGACAGAGTTTGTATTGGAGCCCGCCTGGGTAAGTGGCGTAAAAACAATATAGTCTAGCCAAAAAGAAGAATCCGTCTTGAGGTTGCTTCCATCGACGGTGACTTTGAGTGTATGCTTTCCCCCTATGAGGTCAGGAGACTGATAGACCAATGTCCTGAATTGAAGGGGAGCCTTGGAACTATATTTGGAAGGGCTCCCGTCGTCAACGCTGAAGCTTAATAAAGGCTCTGTAAGCCAATCGATACGGAAGCGGTTTAAGGTGGCGTATACGGCAACTGATAATCCTAAAAGAAACAGGGAAGAGAGCTTTTCCAAATGTTTAACAAGTGTTCAGACAGTCTCATACCTGTGAATTTGAAGATTGCTTGTGACCGAGCCCCTCCGGGTATACCATGAGATGTGGAGTTAAATTCCATCATGGTCCCCGTTCGAGCTAACCAAGGACCGGTGTACACAATTTGGGAGTCCGTGTCGTCGACAGTGACTGGAACAACCATAAAGGGCAGGCAAAGCGGACGCGAGAGTGTACAAAGATATCAGAAGGGTGGAGATATAATGATGCATTAGACGCTGGCATTTATTCTATTGATTGTGCCCTTAATTAAAATTCAATCATGCTATTTCCCCGCAAGAACTTCTGACGGTGATGACCGAGAACCTAGCGTAAGTTGTTCTAATGTTGGGATAGTTTCGACGGACATGGGAATACCAGCGTCCTCGGGCCTGGAGGCCAACTAATTTTATCAGCCATTGAAGTAGGATACATAATTACACTGTAAAGGTCATTCAATACGTCCGATATAATTCCTCGACGTATATGTGTCAGTCATAGCAGAAGCTGTATGCGCCATGTTTGACAGATTTGGTTGCAGCTGAACATTGATAGATGATGTTCAAATTTAAAATTTACGTCAATGTGAGTATTGCACATGGGGGAAAGATCAGCTGTCACATGTATATGTGCATTGCAACCACCAACACTGGCTTTGATGATCACGTCTGGGCTACTGCCGATCTATGATTGACAACTTATGCTATGATTGGATACCGATAATGGCGAGTAGCTACCAGGATGTGGAGTGTATGGGGTATCGCGGCGATTTAATTATGGACACTATCCGGAGAGGAACCTTGATCGACTTCCAAAGATCTTAGTTGAGGACTGCAGTAATAGCTTTAATGTGGTGTTGGTAACGAATGAAGGCGGATACCGCAACCCGAGGTGATAAGTAACGGATAATAAAGTAGGCGGTCGTTCGCTAGAATAATTGGTGCATAGTAGGAGTACTTTGGCGGTAGGCTGGGGGTTCATCATCAGGGTATTCATGATGGGGTAAAGTCCCACTAGCACGATTCATAGAAAATTGTGCAGCAACAAGCGCGGTCACCCCATTCTGTACCGGAGGTGGTAAGGCCACCTTATCATGCTCAGTTGGTGGCTTGGGCGATCCACTACCAGGCGAGAATACAACCGACTGTGGGCTCGAAATATTGCCGGATGACGCATTCATCTGCGAGTTGGCACGCGCCGAGGGGTGCTGACGATCGAAGCCCACCTTTTCTGAGGAAGTTCCACCCTGAATCGGATGGCCGTAGCTGATACTCGACAGCTGACCAAAATTCTTGGGTTGCTTGTTGAAGGCCATCCCCGTTATGACACTCGTTCCCATTGCCGTGAAAGGATAGACACCCGTGTGCGAGGTGGCCCTGTTGACTGTGTAAAACCATCAGCTCTCGTTGGTAGGTAATGAGGCAAAACGAACCCATGAAACCATTTCGTGGTCGTCGACGCCAGAGGAGGAAGAGAAGGATAATGATCAGCAAAAAGACAACTCCCCCAATCACCACTCCGACAATCACACCCGTAGGTGGCCCTGATCTTGAAGTCCTGCCTGTGGCAGAGGAGCCTGTAGGTAGCTGAAACACTAGCGAAGTGCGTATTTGGAGGCTTGTCGTCGCCTGTATGTCACTTGTAGCAGCGATAGCCCCCCCGGACGAAACAGCCGTTGTTCGATTAAGCGACGTTCTAAGAGTTGTTTCAAAGACCGAAGTGGAAACCTGCATTGTTGACGAACTCTGGGACGTTCTAAGCGTTGTTTCAAAGACCAAAGTGGAACCCTGCATTGTTGACGAACTCGGGGAGACAGTGATTATAGCAGCGGGTGTAGGTGATGGCAGTGGTGGCAAGTACTCAAGATAATCCAGCCAAAAGTACGTGTTTTCAGAGGTCAAAGTAATAACAAGGGTGTGTTTTCCATCTGAGAGCTCAGGTGACTGATACATCTTCCGCCTGTACTGAATCTTCGGTCCCCGGATCGGGACATATTTCGTAGGACTCAGCTCGTCTAAAGCATAGGTTGAGACGGGTTCGCTCTGACCTTCTGTCTCGTTACCTATAGTCCCGTACACGGCAATGGAGGACCCTGGTTACGATGAAATTTGAATTCAAGATCTGAGTGTGACCGCACAGTTGAATCATTAAAAAAAGACTGCACCGGTAAAATGAAAGGTTGCACTGGCTCCGGCACGGTATGTTCCATGAGTCGTCTTTCGAAATTCGCTAATAACTCCAGAAGAAAACCATTGATCTTTGCCGTGATAGATAATTGCAGGGTCGCTGTCATCGACAACCACCAGTTCCGCCATGGAGCCTTAGGTAGAAAAACTTGAAGAAACTGGAAACAGAATGAGCCCGAAAGAAGGTTGAGAAGAATGGGGCTTGCACATTCATATGTTTTATACAAGTGCAGCAATCTGATTACTCGGCTGTTTCAACGTTTTACCGGATGTTGACTGGAAGACCGGACCAGAGTCGGCATGAGGTTGGGAGGTAGAGAATTCAAAAACATACGGTCAAATGGCCCATCATATCAGCTACATCAAGGGATCTAGGACAAAACTCGAAGAGCCAGCTAGTAGCAACGTGTTATACTGTAGCCAGAAAATCAGACTGACAATCAAGAATCGAAAAGTGTGTGCGAGTATTTACTCATATTTATGCTTAGAGTGTTGAAACAATCACGCCAGAAGAGTTCATGTTAACTGAGGATCGAGCAATTCTTCAATGACTACGGACCTCATTCGAAAATGGCAAGACGCGGGGGTAGGTAAACTACTCTCTATGTAGCTTTGGATGACCGTCATCTGGCTGTGAGGCTGCACAAAGGCCTGTAAGGCCTTATCTTTACAGCGTTGACTGCGTCATCGCGTAATTTCCTCTTAGGCGGCTGACACGCTGCAAAGCCTCTACTACCAATCTATGATACATCAGAATGGTGATTACCTAGGTGATACTTTATCATTAAAGCAGACAATGATGTTTTCCAAGGGTTAGCGTCAGAATTGTCGGCAGGAAAATATCTAAGCCTTAGAGGTTGACTATGAGTGCAATCCGTCGAAGACATCGAAACTAGCGCAATTGAATAGCCTAAGGTGACACGATCCTCAGCCAATTAGAGAATATGCCCGTTTACGAGCTATAGCTAACTACAGGTGGTGTTATTAACCAAGAAACTGACCAATCAGCGTAAGACTTTAGGGATCAGCCCGACAACAAGTACACTTACCCATTATTTTCTAAGCGGGTGGCGGGCAGACGACTTGGACACGCGCGGCCTGGTCATACGCTTTAGAATGAGAGACTGCCATTTCTACCGTGCTAGACATTCGCTGTGACGCAGAATCTTCAGAGGGACTCAGATAATATCTGATCAGGTGTTTCTCGTTAAAGGCGTGTTTGCTATGGCTCTCAGAGTCATGGCACTGAACAGGAGGAGAGCGGCTTGTAATTGTGTCCCGATCATCTTTCCGTATTCATGAAGCAAGGCAAGTGTACTACATGATGATAGGTCGTCGTCGACACCACTGAAAACAATAAACCAATATCTCGAAGACAACTTCGAAAAACCCCTACGAGTCCGCCTACAGGGATTTGCGACGTCGGAAAACTTCGAGGCACTACAACGGCTGATTCCATGTGTATCTGAGACATTATGTGCTTTATTTCTCGACGCCCATTCATATTTGCATGCTTGACAGCTTAGCCTCCGGTACATCGGGTGATGATTGTTGATGTTGGTCTGTTTAGTATTTAGAGTATCTAAGCAGGATGGAGAGGTTCTGCGGAGAAGACGCTTTATATACTATAAGTATGACATGTCAACCACAGCAATCTGATCTTTGACCGCGTCATCACGGCATATCTTCATGGTATCACTCAAGTAAGTGGCGTTACAGTACATTATAGCCTCGGCGCGAAGAGGCTTAAAGTGTATGCTCGAGGTTTCCAATAACTGCTGGAGCTTCTAACCACTTGTTTCATGGTGCATTAGCTAGGGTCTGCGGTGGCAAGCTGTGATTAGCGCTAGAAAGACTAGGATTTTTATCAGGTTTGTTTGAGCTGGTGTTCGTTGGTATCAGCCGCAGCTGTTGTTTCGTTGAATGAAGCCAAATTAGTCGTTCTGCGAATAGACATCCAGCGTTGCCTAGTGATCTGGTGTTTTTTTTAGCGGCTATGCATGGGCGAATGATAGTTGGTTTGTGTCAATTTATAGGATGACAAAATTGTCCGAGCAAGAAGGGTAATCAGTAGTTATCACACGAGCGAGCGAAGAGGGTGCTGTTGACGTATTACAATCATAAGGCGTGGTTGATACTTCGCTGAGGCGTTCAGCAATCCGGTGGAACTAGTAGTGCCTACAGATTGTGATGCTTCATCCAGCCTGCAACATGCGCCATGATTCGATCCTGACAATCGCCGGTAGTAAGCTGTGGAGAGAATAGGGTACCACGGTCGCCTACATCTGAACACTATCCTGAGAAGAGGAATCGACTCCCAGATATCATATAGGTGAGTGCTGTAGTAAAAATATAATTAGGTACCGGAAACGATATATAAAGCCAAGCGATGATTGAAGGAAACCAAAGTGTGCGGTCGTTCGCTAGGGTGCCCCATGATGTATGATAGGAGTGCTTTGGTGATATGCTGGGGGGTCATCATCAGGGTAATTACGAGGCGAGATCCCATTGGTAAAACTCAGGGAAGGTTGTAAAGCATCAGGCGCAGTCATCGTACGCTGTGCTGCAGACAGTAAGAGCACCTGGTCATGTTCAGTTGATGGCTTGGACGATCCACTATCTGGTGAAGATACAGTGCTTTTGTCCGACTGTAGGCTCAAAATATCACCTGAGAACGTATTCATCTGCGCGTTTGGATGCTCTGGGGAATGCTGGTGGTTGCCGCCCACCCATTCTGAGGAGGGCCCACCCTGAATAGGATAGCTATGGCTGGTACTCGGCAACTGATCAAAACTGCGCGGTTGTTCATTCAAATTCTTTATCGTTGTGATACTCGTTCCCATCGCTGTGAAAGGATGGGCAACAGTGAGCGAAGTAGAGCCGTTTACTGTATAAGGCCGTCAACTTCGTTAATAGGGATTGGTAAAACAAAACAGACTTCTGGAATTAGCCCTTTGTTGTCGACGCCGGAGAAAGAAAAAGATGACAAAGACCGATAAAAAGACAACTGCCCCGATTGTGGATCCGACGATCGCGCTCATAGGTGTCCCAGATCTTGAGGTCGCAGTAGCGTCAGAGGAGCCTGTGGGCAGCTGAGATAGAAGTGAGGTGTGCAGTATTTGGGGGCTTGCAGCTGCTGATGTTTCACTGGTAGTAGCAACAGTAGATGTCTTGATGTCTGACAAGCTGGATGAAACAACTGTTGTTGGGTTGTATATCGTGGACGGAGCAGACGTGGCATTACTGGTAAGAGTTGGTTGAGCGAGAGAAGTGGAAACCTGCGTTGCTGATGAACTCGGGAGATCGGGGGTAGTTTTAGAGGGTGAAACTGATGGCACTGATGGCAAGTATTCTAGATAATCCAGCCAAAAGTATGAGTCCTCAAAGGTCGAGGTAATGACGAGGGTATGTTTCCCATCCGGAAGCTCAGGTGACTGGTACATTTTCTGATTGTATTGAACCTTTGTTGTCCGGATCGGGACATGTCTACTGGGACTCAGGTCGTCCAAAGTATAGGTGGATATAGGTGCGTTTTGAACCGGTTCATTGCCTATGGTTCCGTACACCGCAACGAACGATCCTGGTTAAGGCGGTATTTTAACGAGCGTGACTGGACACTCAAATCATGGGGAAAAGGCCATACCAGTGAAATGAAAAGTCGCATTGGCTCCAGCAGAGTTCGTTCCGTGAGTCGTGTTGCGAAATTCGGCGGGATTACCGCCGATAAACCATTGCTCTTCGATGTGATAAGTAATTGCAGGGTCAGCGTCATCCACAACCACCAGTTCTACCATGTAGCTTTGGCACAAAAGAAGCTAAAAGAAGATGTATCGAAAAATGTTGGGAGGGATGAGATTTATACATTCATCAGTTTATATTGCAAGTGTGTAGTAATCTGATTTTTCGGCTGCCCCACCGCTTATCAGATGTTGAAACCGAAGACAGTGATCAGGGAAGTAGAAAGACCAACTCACTTGAGATAAATCCATTACATGAGTTGCATCGAGCACGGGAAGCCTACTCGAAGCAGAATGTAGAATACAATACTTAGTGTAGTACTCGATAAACGTCATAAAAAATCAGATCGAGAAGGTTCATGTTCAAACGTTCAGTTCTCATATATTTACTTGTATTTACACTCTAGTCAACTTGAAACTCGATCAGGACTGCATCGACATCTTTTATCCATCTCGAATAAAACTTGATCATGAATAACCACATTGCTAGGACAATTAATCAAAAATTCACTAACACCGTCTCAGGTGGCGAAGGGCCACACGGAAATTGCGTGGCAGGTGTGATGTTGCAAGCGATCACTCGCGTGTTGCGTGCAGTCAGTTGCGTGTCACATGCAGCACACTTGCAAAACATCTACATTTTATCTTCGCTCGATAGTTGACATTAATTGCATCGAGCATGTACTTCTATACCGCCTACACCTACCTCACCAGCGAATCCCAGTCTTTTTACTTGCCGCAGACCCCAACATCCGCGGTTTTGGTCTCTCCTTTTTCTGGAGGGATTGAGAACTTGTCCATGCAATTGGAATATATGAAAAAATTTCTCCAGGCTAGGTGAACAGCCTCTGAATCGGACGACCCACTGCATTGCTGAATAGTGTTGTGTGTACACATCTCTAGCTCACTGTCATTTCCAGCTCGATCACCAATATTTCATATTTTGCCGTCATAGGGATCCCAGCACTCCCAATGATTACCAGCATCCAGATCGCATTGATGATTTCCAGCTACACCTTCATCAAAATCATACCTACAATCCATTGGAGGTCCGGATGTTTTGGGGTCCATCTGATCCCTCCTATGGTACCCGCAGAAAAAGATGCGTGGCAGGGGGCAGGAGTTGCGTGGTGGGATGCACGAGTTGCATTCAGTTGCGTGGGGGTTGCATGCATGTTGTGTGGTGGTTGCGTGCATGTTGCGTAGGTATCAGTGGTTTCACCAACAGGCAGGCTGGTCTCATGCCATACAGCGCACATCACGCCCCTGTCTTCGCTATTGGCCATATCAGTTCAGAATAGTTATTGTGATTTTATAGACTACATACCGAGTATCTACCCACACTTGTATTACTTGACCTTGTCACAGAGGAAGTTCGCGAACTGGTACTACCAGTGGTAGAAGTGATATCTGGTTGCACAATGGGGCAGCTTTTTATTGGATACATTGGTCAAAGATCAGGATTACAATTGTACAAGATACACGCTTAAGCTTAGATCACTTTTCCTCGCTCCAGAAAAAATTTACAAACGCCTAAAAACAATTTTTTGGATTACCGACCAACTCACGATAACAATTGATTGCTTGCCTATGAGTTTTGTGCACAGAATATGACGATAGTGGGGTGTAGTTGAGTGCAACAAGTATGGCAGAGTGTTTCACACTCAGCACGTAACTGGCGCTCATGAGTAATGCCAGCTATTGATGGTGATGAAGGTCCTCATAAATAAGGTTGTGTGCTGTTGCGTGATGTTGCATGTCACGGAACTTGACGCAACCACGCAGCTGCCATGCAACTTTTCCAGTGACTGGTGGCGAATACGGCAACAGACAACCCTAGCGGAAAACAAAGGAATGAGAGTTTTACAAAATGTTGAACGTGCGCCGGGCTAGTGTCGTACCTGTGAATGTCAATATTGCTTGTAACTGGGTCTTGGCTGGCACAGTTGTCGAAATGAAAATGAATTCCCTGGGTCCCTTGTTCCAGGTGATCACTGGTGTACACGATTTGAGAGTCCGTGCCGTCAGCAGTGACTGGAACAGCCATAACTGGGAAGCCAAGCGGACGGGAGAGATATCAGAAGGGTGGAAATGAATGATGCATTACACGGTGGCATTTGCTCCATTGATCGTGCCCTCAATTAAAAAACAACGGTGCTATCTCTCGGCGAGGTTCATGAGCTTCTGATGGTGATGATCGATGATCGAGGAGGAGAGAAAATTTACCGTAAGTTGTTCTAATATTGAGATAGTTTTCGACGTACATGGGAATCCCAATGTCCTAGTGGCTGAGGCTAGTCAATTTTATCAACCGTTGAAGATACACAATTACACCGTAGAGGTCGTTCAATGAGTCCGAAATAAACTTCGAGACACATGTGTCAGACATAACAGAAGCTGTATGCACCATGATCGACAGAATAGTTACCGTTGAATGAACATCAATAGATATGTTCAAAATTTCCGTCAATATGGGCGCTGCACATAGGAGAAGATCAACTGTCACATGTATATCTGTTTTACATGACATCGATTCCGATGATCAAGTCAGGGCAACCAATCCGTGATTGACAGCTTGTGCTACATATGATTATATACTGAAGACCGCGGATTATAGGCTGTGGAGTGTATAGGGCATCATGGCGGCCTACGCATGAACACCATCCTGAGAGGAGGAATCGACTTGCAGATATCTTGTAGGCGAGTACTGTAGTAAAAATACAATTAAGTGCTGGAAACAATAGTGGCTCATATCTAAAAGCCGAGCAACGAGTGAGGGAAATCGAAGCGGGCCGTCGTTTGCTAGAATGTCCTGTGAGGTGATATAGGTGTGCTTTGGTGATAGGCTGGGGGGTCATCATTAGGGTGATTATGAGGCGAGATCCTACTGGTAAGATTCATGGGAGATTGCAAAGCATCAAGCACAGCTGCCGTACGCTGTGCTGCGGGCGGTAAGAGCACATCATGTCCAGCAGCTGGTGGCTTGGACATTCCACTTATCGGTAGAGATACATTGCTCTCGTCCAATTGTAGACCCAAAATGTCACCCGAAGACGCATTTACCTGCAATTTGGAATACTCTGGGAGATGCAGGTGATTGTCGCCCACCTGTTGTTCATTGAAGGGTACTTTCATTATGGTACTTGTTCTCGTTCCCATTGCTATGAAAGGATGGACAACAGTGTGTGGGGTACTAGTCCCGTTTGCTGTGTAAGATCGTCAACTTCATTAATAGGAGCTGTGTGGCTGATAAGTCAAAACGGACCTGTGGAATTAGCTCGTCGTCGTCGACGCCAGAGAAGGAAGAGAATGACAACGACCGATAAAAAGACAACTGCTCCAATCGTGGCTCCGACGATCGCGCCTATAGGTGGCCCAGATCTTGAGGTCGGACCAGAGGCAGAGGAGCCTGTGGGCAGCTGAGGTAGTAGCGAAGTGTGTATTTGGGGGCTTGTAGTTGCTTGTGTTTCACTAGTAGCAGCAATAGCAGGTGTCTTGAGGTCTGAAAAACTGGATAAAACAATCGTTGTTGGATTGTATATCGTGGACAGAGCAGCCGAGGCATTATTAAAAGTCATTTGAGTCAGAGAAGTGGAAACCTTCGTTGCTGATGAACTCGGGAGAATAGGGTCTGTTTTAGAGGGTTTCGAATCGTGATTATTTCCACCATCAGTTACAGGAGAGTTTTGAACTGATGGGTTTGACGGTACCGACGGTACCGATGGTAAGTATTCGAAATAATCCAGCCAAATAGCTGAATTCTGAGAGGTCAAGGTAATGACAAGGGTATGCTCCCCATCCAGAAGTTCAGGTGACTGGTACATTTTCTGCTTATATTGAATATTTGTTGTCCGGATCGGGACATGTTGACGGGGACTCAAGTCGTCCAAAGCAAAGGTCGTTACGGGTGTGTTTTGAGTGAGATCGTTGCCTATGGTTCCGTACACAGCAACGAGCGATCCTGGTTATGGTAATATCTGAGTGAGTATGATCGAAGAGTTACATCATAGGGAAAGATGTTACCAGTGAAATGAAAGGTTGCACTGGCTCCAAGAGCGTTTGTTCCATGAGTCGTGGTGCTAAACTCGTTAGCGTTACCACCCAGAAACCAAACGTCTATATTGCGATAGGTAATTGCAGGATCATTGTCATCCACAACCACCAGTTCCACCATGTAGCCTTAGAACGAAATGGGCTGACAAAGGAGAGTGTGTCAAAAGACGTTGAGAAGCTGAGATTTATACAGTGCGTCAATAGATTTATAGAAGTGTGTATCGATCTGATTTTTCGGGTCATGTTGAACTAAAAAGACAGTGATTATAATGGAAGGTGAAAAGACTCCGAAGTCGAATGTTTTTGTTTGTCGTCACACTCAGGGCAGGTCAATACCTTCAATACATGCTGTCAGTCAGTGGATGTATGGCGCTCGCTTATCAGAAAAAAGCTGTCCAATCTTTGGTTCCGTAGTAGATTAATCAGTCTACTTGTTCTAAGAAGATCAGACCGAGAATCTCGAGTTGTATTTACACTCACATCTTGGGCGGAAACTTAATGGCTATGCCTGAACGTTGAACGTTGAACGACCGCACCGCCCATTCAAGAATGCCAAAGCGCAGGGGTAGGTGAAGTACGCTCTCAGTAACACTGAACGACCAGTAGTTAACTGTGGAGCTGTACAATAGCTGACACATTGATAGGCCTCTCCTAATGAACTCAATGATGCATCAGAATGGTGAGTATGAAACTATGAATGATATTTGATCTCATCATCTAAGCAGGCAGCAACATTTTCGAAGTCCTATCTGGAGCGTCTAGGTGTTGAAGTTTTCGGGATATAAGAGTCCTAGTCTCGGAGGTTGAGAATGAATACGCAATGATGAAAACGATGAAACTCATAGCGGCTCCACTTTATGATACGGCGATGCAGCCCAGGGTGTTAATTGTAGGTCACTCGAAGGGTGTGAGTGTTTACGAGTCACGTAGCCGCGTTCAAGCGGGACAGGTGGAGTTGCCACAACCAGCGCGGTCTTGTCTGTTTGTGAGGAAATTCTCAGGGCTTTCCCAGATCACCGGTACGCTTCACCAATGTTCTCTTGGGGATGGTTGGGACATGGTCTGATGGTTCGTTTTGAGGTAAGGAAATGCTACCCGTACCGTGATGGACACCCGCTGGTCTGCAGAATCTTCAGAAGAATTCCGGTAATGTACGATTAGGGGTTTCAAGGCGTGTTTACTACTACGGCTACTTGCGACGTCAAGGCATTTGTGGGCGCTATATCATTCCTGTGCTGCGAACGATGACTGTCAACGAGACTTGCGTATTCGTGATGTTTACCAGAATAGAAAGGGGAACCAGGAGTTCCATATCTTGCAAGTAAGCCTAATTTTCTGGCCTTGCCATTGCAACGCGCCTTCGCGGCATCATCCAAATGAAGGCCACTGCAGCGCACACAGCCATGCAAGTAGCTGTTGGAGCCCCTATATCGTTCCATCATCTATGCGTACTGCACTCGCAAGAAGCTTGTACTAGTCTGCCAAACGTAAGTTCCAGTCAGTCTGCTAAGTAGCTAGTATTCTTTTAGTTAGCCCTATCTATGCCTAAGCTTGACGGCTATTGGGATCAGCGGTGATTACTGTTCTGGCTTAATTGAAGCACAGTAAATTTTTTGCAAACAATCGCTATCAGATCAGTGACAGTGGAAGCGCGAATGATTATATCACGGAGCTGTTATGTATTGTTCTATCGGATCATGAAATCGTCCGAGTAGAAATTGCCAGTCGGTGTGTCAATGACATCATACGAAGGAGCGATGAGGTTCGAGGGTACTCTGATGGTAAGCAGGCCTCGCGATTCGCTTTGGGACAAGGGAATGCAATTTCTACCGTGCTGGACGTTCGCTATGACGCAAATCCCCAGAGGGTAAATTTTGATTGGGTGCTTCTCATCAAAAATGTATATATTTGCTACAGCTCTCGGAGTTGACACCGTTGAATAAAGGACAATAGTGGCGCCGCCCTAGACCAAAATCTCCACAAATTCGAGATCGAGTGACTTCCTGTGATAGGATAGATTACAAAGTCCATTACATGAGTTGTATCGAGTAATCTATGCGCAATGAGCCTGCAGCAGAGCTCAAGGGGCTCACTCAAAGCAGAATGTAGAACACAGCAATACTTAGCATAGTACTTGTAAAAATCGTCAAAGAAGATTAGATCGAGAAGGTTCAGCGCTCAAGTGTTTACTTATATCTGCACTCATGTCAAGGCTCGACATCGTTTGTCCATCTCGAGCAAAACTTAATGACAATCCCTTGAGTGACCAAATCGCCCCATTCGGAAATGCCAAGACGCAGGGGTGGGTGGAGTACGCTCTCAGTAGCATTGAAGGACTAGCGATTGGCTGCGAGGCTGCACAAAGCTGACACATTGTTAGGCTTTTCCTCCCAATATATGATACACCAGAATGATGAGTATGTGGATGAAATTTGATCTGATCATCCGCAGCGTCTCAACGTTGAAATCGTCGGCAGATAAGAGCCCTAGTTCAGAAGCTGAAAACGAGTCCACAATATCAAAAGCGCCATTGTATGATACGGCGATGTAGCCCAGGGTGTAGTTGCTGGTTATTTGAAGAGTATGAGTATTTGCGAGTCACAGCAGCCATATTCGAGCGGCAGGTGACTACAGGTGGGGTTGCCACATCGATAAACTGGCCTACCAGCGCAGTCTTTTCTGTTTGTGAGGAAATCTTTCGGGATCTTCCCAACCATGGGTACGCTTTACAGGCCCTCTTTGGCATGGCTCGAACATGGCCTGTTAGCTTCATTTGAGGTAAGGGAATGCTACTCGTATCGTGAGGGACACTTGCTGGGCCACAGGCTCCTCAGAAGGGCTTTGGTAATGTATAATCAGGGGGTTTAAAGCGTGGAAGGTTCGGATCCAAGATCTCAGTTGGAGGCTTCGAGCTTGTTTGCATCGGCGGAACTCCAGTCGTACAAATGTCAGTGTCTTTGGTGTCACATCCCTGGCCTGATGCTGTTAGTGCTAGGGCGTCAGTATTTGTTGGATTTAACTGGGCTGTCACGGTTGATGTGATAGACAAAGTGCAAGTTGCAGAGTCTGCGTGCGTCTCCGAAGTTGTTGTAATAGTAACATTTGTTGATGATTTGATGTAGGGAAGGTTAGCTTAGGATATACTGACGAGATGGCGTAAAAATGATGTGCCCGACCAAAAGAGAGGAGTAGCCAAAGGGTTTCCGCCGAGAATGATGTTGAGTGTATGTTTTTCGCTTTGCAGATTAAGAGCTTGGTAGACTCGCTGCTTGTAGGATTGAGAAAGTATTGGTAGGGGACATGCGAGTAGTATTGTCTACGCTGAAGCTTGATAAGGGATAAATGAGTCCATCCTTACTAGTGCCGCTTAAGGTGGCGTCTACGGCAACGGATAACCCTGGCAGAAAACAAAAAGTTTTCCAGATGTTGTATGCGTGTTCAGCAGTCTCGTACCTGTGAATGTAAATATTAATTGTGACTGGCACACCTTAAGACGTCGAGTTGAATTCCCCTGGCTCTCGACCACTGGCCGGTGTACACAATTCGAGAGCCCGTGTCGCGTCCAATGACTTGAGGTGCCATAAAGGGCAAGCAAAGCGGACTCGAGGATGTATCAGAAGGGTGGAGTATGATGACACATCAGACGCCTGCATTTATCAAATTGATTATGCTCTCAACTATAGACCAATCACGATAGTTGTTGACACGGCCCTGATGAGAAGACTCCCAAAGGTCCCGGGTGGTTACTCTCAGCATATCGTTTGAAAATTGGGAATACGACTCTTTGTTGTTGACCAGCTGTCCCGTACCTTACTTTTTTTGCCTCTGAGTAACAGTTCGCCGAGAGATGGCTATTGAATGATGCATGAAAAAGACGACACACCAGTCAACGATAAGAATGACTACGATCGTGAAGTCGATGCATGTGAAAAGATTTAGGTGCCAGAAATGACGGCAGCGAGTATCTGAAAGCTGGGCGATGAAAGGAGGAAATCGAATTGCACGGTTGTTTGCTAGCATGTTCCATGACCTATGGTAGGAGTTCCTTGGGAATAAGTTGGGGGATAATCATTCAGGTTATTACAAGGCATCGTTTGATCAAAACTGCATGGTTGCTCATTTAAGGTTGATTTCTTGGTGATACTCGTTCCTGTTTTCAGCGCCCTGAAAGGATGGACAGCAGTTGGCGGGGTGGCCTCGTTTGCTGTGTAAGACCGTCAACTTTGTTGATAGGAGCTGTATAAATGATAAGACGAACTGGCGAGATTATCTCTTCGTCGATGCCAGAAAAAGAAAAGAATGACACCGACCAACAAAAAGACAGCTATCCCGATCGTGGCTCCAACAATCGCGCCTGTAGGTAGCCCAGATCTTGGGGCCCGATCAGCGGCAGAGGAGCCCGTAGGCGGCTGAAATACTAGCGAAGTGTGTATTTGAAGGCTTGCCTCTGCTAGTGTGTCACTCGTAGTGGCAAAAGCAGGTATCTTGAGGTCTGACAAGCTAGATGTTGCTGGATTGTAAGTCACCGTCAGGAGCAGCCGTGGCATTACCAAGAGTCGGTTGAGAGAGGGAAGTGGAAACCTGCGTTGCTGATGAACTCGGGAAAACAGAAGTTATTTTAGAGGGTGAATCTGATGATATTGATGGCGCTGATGGGAAGTATTTGACATAATCCAGCCAAAAGTGTGAGTTAGTCAAGGTCGAGGTAATGACGAGGGTATGTTCTCCATATGGAAGTAGAGGTGACTCGTAGAAGATCCGCTTGAATAGAGTCTTTGTTGTCCGGGGCGGGACAAACTGACTGTGAGTCAAGTCGTCCAAAATATAGGTCGAGACGGGTGCTTTTTGAGCTGATTCGTTACTTATGGTTAGTGATAGCGATCTGAAGGAGCGTGACTGAATGGTTAATCATAGGGAAAAGGCCGTACCATTGAAACGAAAGGTCGCACTAGCTCCAGCAGAGTTTGTTCCATGAGTTGTATTGCGATATTCGCTGGCACTACCAGCCAGGAACCATTGCTCTACAAGGTGATAAGTAATTGCGGGGTCACTGTCATCCACAACCACCAGTTCAGCCATGTAGCGCTAGAACGAAAGAAGGTGAAAAAAGATGTGTAGAAAGATGTTGAGAAGGACAAGATTTGTCCAGTAAAATTCATAAATTTATATAAGTGCTACATCATCACTTTACCAGATGTTGGACTACTGTAGAAGACAGTAATTCGGCTCGACCAACTTGCTTTAATCTATTTGGTGAATACTCTTTGTCTTTTACTCATTCTTATTCTCACAGTTAGGGTTCAATGCGCGCTGTCAGCTACTCAGCAATGGCACTCGCTTATCAGAAGAACAAGTTGTCCAATCTTTCGTTTCATAGTACAGCACCTGGCGTACCGGTTTGGTAAAAGTCGTAGAAGATCAGATTGAGAAGCTCAAGTTTTTCATGCTCAAGTCAAGACTCAGGGGTTCGAACGTCCGTCTTGGGCAAAACTTAATGGCAGTGCTTGAATGACCGTATCGCCTCATTCAGGAATGTCATTGGTAGGCGGAGTACGCTCTCACTAGCACTGATGGGCAGGCAGTTAGCTGTGAAGCTGCACAAATGCTAGGATTTCCCTCTCAATGAATTCTATAATACATCAGAATGGTGAACAGGTCGATCATACTTTATCTCATCATTTGGCAGACTGTCATTGCAACGTACCTGCGTGATTTCATCCAAATGAAAGCCACTGCAGCGCATACAGCTGTAAGATATGAAGAACGCATGCTCGGCTGGAGCCCCTATCATCTATGCATGGTGCACTCGCGAAGAGTCTGCCAAACGCAAGCTCTAATCACCTTGCTAAGCGAGCAGTATTTTTCGAGTTAGCTTGAGTTTGGGGTCTGTTGGGATCGGTGGCAATGATTGTTCTGGCTGAATGGAAGCACACTAAATCTTCTGCAAACAATCACTATTGAATTGTTGGGGGGGTCGGATCGCGGATGCGCGAAGGATTATATCACAGAGCTGCTGTGTCAATCTATAGGATGATGAAATTGTCCAAATGAGAAGTGTAATCAATAGATATCATACGAAGGAACGAAGAGGTTCAGGATTACTTTGACGGTAAGCAGGTGGGATATCATCAGGATATACTGGATGGTTCTGGTACAGCAGTTCAGCATCAAAGGTACTGGGGTAACCGCCTGGGGGTCCTGCAATTGACTGTGGAAGCTCCGTCACAGTTGGCGGTGGTCCCGTGTGAGCGCCTGAGGGTGTCGATGATGCGTTACGATCATAAGACGTGGTCGATACTTCGCTAGGTGCCTGCTGGGCGTTTAACAATCCTGTAGAACTAGCAGCGTCTGCAGATTGCGCTGCTTCATCTAGCATACGCTTCTTTTCTGGGAGTGGAGCAGGGCTATAGCCGCTGCTTTCACCGCCCTTCCCAAGTACGGTGGGTGTAGATCCAGGCGCCATACGCGTAAAGGGAGAAATGTTAGTTGGTAACGCTGAATTTTCGACTAGAAAACCATCAAGATCTTTGATGGTTAAACGAGATGTAGCTGGAGACGAACCTGTAGTGTGATTAGTTCTTTTACGTCGTCGGAACCATAAAGCAAAAATGATGATGGCCGCCAAAAGAATTACGCCTCCGATGACACCCCCTGCAATCGCACCCACCGGAACTCTCGAGCCTGAAGACGCTATTGCAGCTGCAGAGCTGGTAGGCATCTGGGAACTGCCCGATTGCGGCGTTATTGATGTTTGAGTGCCCTGGGATTGTTTTATGGTCACTATGCCGTTGATCGTAGTAACGCCGCTGCTGCCACTACCACCACCACTACCACCACCACCACCATTATTACTGCTGCTGCTGTTAGTGGAAGTGTTTGAAGTATCACCTGCGGACGTGGATATAGGACTTCTTGTGCTCGTATCGGAATTTGAGTCAGCATTAGATGGGGCTGGCGCATTGTTACTTGATCCTGTAGGTCCTGACTGTACAATTGTTGCTGTGGTAATCGTAGTATCACGGGGTGGTGATTGGGATGACGGAGGTTCATTCTGAGGCGAAGGGCTCGGATTGGGTCGATTAGGACTCGGAACAGCTTCGCCACCAGGTGTGTATTCGATATAATCTAGCCAGAAGAAAGCATTGTCGAAAGTTGCAGTAATAACGAGCGTGTGTTCTCCAGCTGAGAGCTTAGGAGATTGGTAAAATCTTTGACGATATTGATTGGTTGAGCCAGGAGCTCCTCGATATGTAGCGAAGTTCGCGCCATCTACACTGTAGCTTGACTCAGCTGCCATCGGGTTGGTCACGGAATTGGATATGGAGCCATAGACCGCAACAGATGTCCCTTTTGTGGGTAGAGAGCTATTGAGCTCCAAGTTACTGAGATAGTGTTTCAAGAAAACGCACCAGTGAACGTGAAAGTTGCCCTTGACCCAGCTTTCGCTGAGCCATGGGTAGAAGAGCCAAATTCCTCTTCACTACCGTATAGATGCCATTCACCAGAATACGATATTCGAGAATCCCTGTCGTCAACAGCGATAGTGGTCATTGGGTTTGGTGCGACGAACGTTGGGTACCAAGGACAGCAGGCTTAAGAGAGGTCGATTGCGGTGCCTACATAGGGACCGTGTAGTGCTGAGCACTTGGACCTGTTTTGATTTGACCTATCGACCCTGCAAATAATTCAATTTTGGATCTCAGGGGTGTGGTGAGATGTAATCGAGCGCCTATTCCAAAGTCGAGGAAGGCGGGACTGCGAAACTTGTTGGATGCATGTAACAAGTAAATGTTAGAGTTCGAGCTTCCAGTCTGTCGGGACGAAAGCGGAGTCGGTGAAGCACAAGCTAAAATGGTAGTGACAAACGAGGATAGCTATCCTCAAGTTCCTCTTTCAACCCGCAAAGTCGACATCGAGCGACATTAGCTGTCGTACTTTAGTGTCTTCCCGTGATAGGATAGATTAAAGGTGGGAGCGAAAGTGATTGGGCGCTTATTATGTGTAGATGATAGCGTGGCTTTACTCTTCGTGCCTACAAGAATCGGGATTTGTGCCATGCAGTTCCTCTGCAGCACTTCCTGTCAAAACGCCTATCACATGTAGTGACAATGTTATTGAACAAGGCGTTAAGTTAAACGCTGCCGGAGAGCAAAATTGGATGGGGCGTGGCGTTTACATAACGAACATCCGTTTTCGGAGTCGCGTCAAGGATGCCAAGATGTTCTAGTAAGGGCTGATGTCGAAGAAGTTCTCACCATTGGGTCTGAATGATCCTTAACAAGTTTACGTTGTTGCAATACAATGATCGGGTGTCTTTTAGCGTCATGATTCGAAAGCAGCCGTTCGAATGGGATCGGCATCGCATTCTGCAAATTTGTATACTTGGACAGTGAGCTGTTCCTTGAGAAGGCCATCTGGGTCCGACACCCGCTCTTGAGCGTCATTTAACATTGAAGAACATGATTGCAATGCGATAACGAGTGACATAAAGGCGTGAGTCTATGTTTAATCAAGAAAGGTAACAAAACGGGAACATCGGGCTATCGAGGGCGAGTCGTGGTTCCCGGAGTTATCAAGCGGTAAGTTCTAACTTGTCAGGATCTCTTTGGATAACAATATCCTGTTCGCGAGCGCTGTCAAGTTCGCGTCTGCCACTACCACCTCCGGAGCGTATTCGACGCCAAACACCTGTTCTATCGCAGAGCATATTCGCTTTGCTTGCTTTTCTGACCAGAAGCTGAAATCGTCCGGATCTCGGTCTGGATCGTCCTCTTCCACGTTTGGAGGATCGCTACCATTTTTGCTAGCGCCGCCGCCGCCACCACCGCCATCGGGGTTAGCAAGCGTAGGAGTAACCAAGACTTCCTCATGGTCTAACATACTGGGGCTCTTGCAGGAGAGGGGGATCAGGGAGGGATCTGAATCCAAGCAGAGAGGTACGACGTGCATCAAAGTTTCCCGAACGGTTTGGAAGTTGAGCTCCGAAGGTGTGTCGACTATCATACTTTCCGTTCAGCAAAACCAAACTAACAAACCCACAAATTCGAGAGATCCGGCCAAGGCCAAATGTCACGCACCAGAGATTTCAACGGGTCCATCCAGACTCATAACGTTATACTTCCCATCGTGATGGTAGCGAATCTAGCAGTGATATGAGTGCAAGGCTCATCAGAGGGGAAAGACAGGGTGCCCACCTCGTATTTGCCAACCATCCACGGAAGCGTGTCACCCTTGAACGTTACCATTCCAGACCTACCCTTCGGTAAGGAAGACGATCGCCCAAGCTCCAAAGACACGCCATCTTCCCATTCTTCATCATGAACGGGAACCCACATGCCCAAAGACGAAGTTCACGTGACCAGACTCGACGAGTTGGCACCAACCTGATACGGGAGAACTCACGTTTAAGAAAATGCATATAAACAGTCAATTGATAACTCACCCTGTAGAGACCGATCCAGTCTTTGCGTGAATGTTTCTGTGGTGCTTCCCATCTGACAGTGATAGGCTCGCCGAGATGAAAGTTTTTCGAGCCAGAAGAACTGCGTAAAATTGAGATCTTGTATTTGCTCTTGTCAAATTTGGACAAGTCACTAGCAACACGGCTATACCGAGGTTACGAGAATCAGAAAGAAGCAGTTGATTCTAAGATGGTCGACGTACGTGATGACAAGCTTCTCGCGAGACTGTTGGAGCAAGAACTTCGTATCTTCGACGACTTCAGATATCTTCGGGCGCGCTAAGGACATGGATATCAAGCACTAGGCCGGGTATCCTACCAAGAAAACGGACGTACACTTGGCCAAAAACTCTTCAACGACTTCTGCCGTTTCCTCATAAACCTTGTCAAAAGTACCTTTAACCTCCCTAACGACTCTCTTGAGTTCAGGAGCATGCCGCCCCGCACGGGACTCGAGTATACGAGCGTTTTTGCTGGCAACACTCTTCATGACTTTGACAAATCCAGCTTCCTTTCGAAGCGAATCTCCATAAAGCTTTTGCATGTGGGGACTGCAAACATGTAAACGATCAGGCGAGGGGGGTGTGAACAAAAGAGTGGAAAACACATACTTCTCAACACGGCTCAAGAACCACCAATTGGCCAGATATCGGACCACTGCAAGGGATAGTACTAGCTTGCTTCCGCTTATCAGAGCCACGCCAAACCATGCGGCTCCACCCATTGCTTCAGGATTGTTAAGATAACTTGTAACATGGGCTTAGCCAACATCCTTGAAAGAAGTCGAATATACAACAGCATACCGATAGATTCCTGTATATTCTAATTGAGCAGGGAAGTCCTCCATAAAGAAATCGCCAAAGAACCACCCTATGCATGTTACAGCAAATTGAGCTGCACATATACATGACGAAGGAAGCTGTCACGCTCACCGAATACACCCAGAACCTCGTAGGACTCCATAGAAGCCCAGATGTGCAAGCCGATAAGGAGCTGAAGGACACAAAAAGTATCAATACTAGGTGCCTCATGAGAGAATTAAATTTGAACTGACGAGACCTAAGACGTGACGAAGCAGTTGATTGCCGACTACCCAATCTTGTGGGACACAGTACGTCTTCCAGACGACACCTATACACGAAACTAAGGTATTCAAACTATTAGATCAAGACACCCTAAACAAGAGAATCAAAGCAACTCCTACCATATGTCATACACATGCTCAAATTATAGATCACCTTCCAGTTCGTGAAAGCCTCAGCAACAGCCTGGCTGCCGTCATTTGCACAATAGTGGTAGTTCTTCAAATAATGGCGAACGAGGAACTTGTTCTTGCTCTGAGCTTTGAGGATACAACCAAGACCGACATAATGTATAAGGACCCACATGAGCGCGTGTAGGAAGTGCGCGCGGAGTAGGGCTGCATCGGAAAGGGAAGGAAGAAAAGCTGCAATTAGGGTGTAGAATATCATGAGAACTAGCATAAAATCGTTCGCTCTGAACAAAAAACAACGAGGAAAGACGTTAGCTCCGTGTTGGCGGTGTCCGGAATCTCAAGGACAACATACCTAAGCAGATCAACATTCTTCAGCACAACGGGATCTCGCCTAAAGTATCTATTCAACAAGTCGTGCTGCGATATCGTCTTGTTCTTGTATCCAGGTACTCCGGCGCCGCTAGCCATCTCGCCATAAGAAGAGCTTGAAAGCTGGGGTTTATGTTTTGACTTCCTCCCCACGGTAGAAATACCATTGACACGTCCGGTGTCTTCATCAATCTCAGTTTCTAGCTCTGTCTCTGTTGCAGTTTCGCCTTCAGTTGCGGCAGGGGTAGCCAGGATATCCGCAGGATCAGCTTCAATGATCGGAGTTGCGTTACCACCACTAGGAGCAGGGCTCGAAGTAGATGAAGTAGCCCTGTGACGAGCTTTTGGAACAATTGGCGTCCGCTTTGCAATAGCCTTGCGTGTTCCGTACATTCTTTCAATATCTGTCATAAGACAGTCAGCCGGTCACAGCCGAAAAGGGACGACGGTAGAGCCCTTACGAGGATTCTCAAAAAAGACCAGGAATGCAAATTGAGCGGCATGGGCGGCAAGACTTACAAGGAGGACTGCATAGCTGCCTGCAATGAGAGAAAGACCGTAGTATCCGGCGTACCCTAAACAACACATTGACGTCTATCCCAGAGATGAAAACAGTTGATTGCACTCACCAACGGAATACATCGGATGAGGCGCAAGCTCAAAGACCCCATCGAAAATGAGAGCACCACGCTGGAAGAAGACATCACCCCAATACCATCCATAGTCCTTGACGACGTTATGAGCCTCAGTTTTGACCCAAAGGTTGAATGCGATAAGAAGCAGGCCGCCCAGCCATCTAAAGTGGTTGAGCACATTAGATGCTTGTTCAGGACAATGCTAATCTACCCTAACCTCAAGATATGAACCATGATGGAAAGACCCTCGGGAACCCGGAAACATGAAAACGCGAACATACAGTATGAAAGGAAATCACTAATGGTGATAAGGCGCCAGTTAGAAACTGTATCTGGGTTCATCCAGTGAACAGGAACATACTTGACCAAGATTATATCGACAACTTGACGAAAGAGCAGCCAAGTGTTGTACTCCAAAGGAAGGTCCTATTTATAGAATGATTGATAAGATAGTAGCATGAGAAGAAAACGGCACAAGACCCACGTCAAAGGAGTAATCTTTCCCCATCTTGCCTTGAAGCTGATCTCGAATCCAATTCCGGATGGCTGGACGACGGTTGGCGTCGAGCCAGCCAAGACGATTGACCTCTCGCACAATCCACTTTTTCTTGCTCTGCTGGGTGAGAATCCAACCGAGTCCAGCGTCGTACGCAACGCGCCAGAATCCGAAATAGATAAAGAAGAATATTTGGGATGTTCGTCTTGAGGAAAACAAAAATACAATTATTTGTAAACCTAACAGTCCGAGATTCAAAATGTCTAGATGACTTTTCGGATAACCAGGGTGGAAGAGGGTTGTCAAAACATCATGAGTAGTGGGGACGCGGAATACTGTTGTTCAACGAAAACAAATTTTGCCCCAAAACAAAAAGAAGAGAAACATCCACGTCAGATATTGTTTGCGCTGAATGAAGTAGTCGCTTACCTTCGCCTCCGGGCGTTTTCCCCCAAACTATTTCTTCTCGTCTTTGACGCTTAGAATTGTCGTGCGAATTATCTGTAGATGGCGCAGATTCTTGTGCAGCCTCTTTCCGTTGTCGCAATAAGTTATGCGAAGCGGACATGATCAATGAGCCCCGTATAGCGGGAGTCAGGTAAATGAGAAGTCTTTGTACTCGATCAGCTGGGTGGCGATCTGGGCAGTGAGAAGCTCAGCCACGTTTCTCTTACTAATAGTATTATATTTCCAAGCCTTTGGTCAACATGAATAAATATGTCCACCTCGCACGCCCTTCTCTTCTTCAACACTTTATCTCGAAAAATTCACGGAACATCATAAACTCCCGAGTCGTCTTCAGGGATGAATGTATAACTCGGATTTCAAGGATGCAAGTATACTTGATCCTTTTTTTGTATGTAACTTGCCCAACAGCATGGCATCCTTCGATTCATCCTCGTCATTCTCGAAAGTTCTTGTCTACGTAACAAAGGCTGTACACTTGAACTCAAGGCCGATATCGTAATCCCCTACTTATTCACTCCGTATTCGAAATACCCCATCGGATATAAGAGTTGCTAATATAGGGAAGACGGATGAGCAGGAGGCATGCTATTCGGACGGTTCTCGCACTATCACTAGACCGGACCTTACGACGTGTCTTACATTACATGACGCCGTACGTCCTTTTGTGCTCTTCGTTTCATCAATCACAACAGCGTTGAGGAGCCCACGGCCGCGAACGGTGGCAACAAGGGGAGAGTTAAGGGCAAGGACGGAGGAGCGGAAGAGTTCGCCGAGCTTCATGGCACGTTCAGAGAGCTTCTCGTCGACAAGAACGCGGAGGGCTGTCATTGCTACTGCGCATCCAAGAGGATTCCTATAAGAGCCATCGACAATGAGTGTCAGCAAAGTTTGAATGCGAAGGAAAGAAGGGATAACGTACCCGCCGTAGGTGCTACCGTGCTCCCCAGGTCGGATGCAGAGCATAACATCCTTGTCCGCAAGAACTGCAGATACAGGATAGACTGCGATAGACGTTGGGGTCAATACAATTGTCTAGAATAAGATTGACCGAAGCTCGATAACCCACCTCCACCAGAAAGAGCCTTTCCTAGCAAGATCATGTCTGGGCGGATGTTATCATACTCGGATGCAAGCATCTTGCCCGTGCGGCATAAGCCCTGGGTTAGAAAAGCATGAGAAATGATATATCTTTGTAATCGTAAGACATACCGTCTGAATTTCGTCGCAGATGAGGAGCACGTTATGCTTCTTGCACAACGCATGGACTTTAGACAGGTACCCTTGTTCCGGAACTACGATACTAGAGTATCCAAGAGGCAACAGAGCGAGATCAGTGAGTTGGCAGCTACAATCAACTAGAAAAGCACAAAACTTACCCAGCCTCGCCCTGAATAGGTTCAACAAGGAACGCCGCAACATTCTGACCATAAAGCTCAAGCGCACGCTCTAAATCCTCCAGAACACCAAATCGAATCGTCCGCGTCTTGTCACCGTCAACAAAAGTGGGTCCGACACCCTCCAGGTACGGTCCGAATCCAGTCCGGCTGTCCGGGTCCGTGCTCATGCTGTGAAGGAGGAACAACAACACACAAAGCGAGTCAATCACAAGCGCTCGATAACAAAATCATGATAGCAAAAGCAAAACCCTCCGAAACCCCCCCTCTCTCCGCCCCCCTCGTCCTTCCGCATTCTGCGGCACGCATCCCCGCCCAAACTCACATCATGAAAATGAAACGAAACAGGCGCTCACCTGATAACTCCAAGTGTTCTTCCATGGAAGTTACCCTCAACACTAAGAACAATAGCTTTGCCTTCGGGAACGCCCTTGCGCATGTAAGCCCACTTGCGTGCGAGTTTCAGAGAGGTCTCGACGGCTTCGGCACCGGTGTTCATGGGCAGGACCATGTCGTACCCGAACATTTCTGTTACTTGCTGTGCGAAGCGGCCGAAGACGCTGTTGTAGAATGCCCTTGATGACAAAGTGAGCTTCTGTGCTTGCTCGACGAGCGTTGCGACGATCCGAGGGTGGCAGTGTCCCTAGAGGAAAAAAAAACAGGATCATTGGTTTCCCTTGGCTCCTATGCTTCGAAAGGGTCAAATAGGGCATACCTGGTTTACCGCACTACAATGATGAAGAGCGTGCGATCAAAATGAGGTTTAGGAAGGCATAGGAACCGAAGATCTTACGAATACGCGGAGAGCATGTCGATATATTCCTTGCCTTCAGGATCCCACACCCTAACGACGAATCAGCAACGGTCACTCCTCGGAAAAGGATAGGCCATTGGCAAATAAGACTCACTTTGCTCCTTTGGCAGAATCAAAGACAACTGGCAGCGGGTGATAACTAATAGCCAAAAGCACGCAATGATGGTCAGATTCGGTTCAAAACGGAACAATGGAGTGGAAAGGTATAAAAAAAAGGGAGCAAAAAAAGAGAGAGAGCGGGAACAGGCTTCTAGGCTGGTCCGTCCCATTATTTCTTTGCTGATGACTACATCAAAGACGGTTCTAATGCTCTGTTCCTAAACAAGGCGTTCGCATTACGCTAACCGTGCTCTCTACCAGTTCCCTTTTCCGCCCTGCAAGGATGACAAGCCTTCCCAACCGGGCGGATCTCAACATCCCTTCTCTCTTAGAAGATAAAAAGGGGGGGCCAGCTGGGTGTCGTTAATCGACAGGCAAGAGCTACAACCCACCCGCGAGAAGGGACAGCTCCCAAGAAGCCAGAAAGAGAATCGAAATGGAACAAAACGACTTACTTGTGTGCTCCGTACTCATGCTCGAGGTGGATGACATCGGCCGATGACAAATGTACCTCTGGCTTCGTCGTCTGTGGTGAGATTACTGTTGTAGCAGCACCAGCAGGCTTCACAACATGGTATTTACCACCGTTGGTGACGGCGTTGCCGGTACCGTTACCGTTCGACAAGATTGGAGAAATTGCAGAGGGCGACATGACGATAACAATAGTTGTTTGACTTTCTTGTATCTTGTGTAAATGTAGAATATAAAGCTTTGTGGGTTGAGATATAATCGAGGTGGATGAGGGTGCAGATGATGGAAAGGTCACAAGATAATGGGGAGAACGGCAAATTTCAATTGTAACGGTTGATGGAGCCGATTACACGATCATGCACGCCTCTTTGCTCCGCCCGTCGTCGTCGGTGGGGCTCAAATTATCCGTCCGCCCGGAGCTCAATATTTTTGTCTCCACCGTCTGGCATGTTGGCTACGAGTCACTTTCTAACTTTGATCCCCATAACCATGAAAAGTTAACGATCTTAACCCTACGAAATAAAGAAAAGGCGCCCACAGATCATGATCAGAATGACATGAGGCGCTCGAGGCACTCTGTGCCTCAGCGCCAAGCCAATGAGTGTCAAGCTTCTAGCCTCTTTTTCCGTCCGATTAGGTTCAATTTATCTTCCGCTCACGCAAGTGCTGGTCATCTGGCCATAATTCGCGGACTTTAGGGGGAAATCATGTTTGACTAGGGCTTCCGAATGGCACACGACTAGTTATTCGTAATGTATTTTCATGTATATCCATCACCAACTATCGTCTTGAGGTGTAAAATACAATCAACGAAACCTCCGTGAAAGAAACAACATACCGTAAGTGGTACAAAGATAACTTGTGTCTATATAGCAACAGAACTAATATCCTAACCTCCAATCCGCCAACTCAAAGATAACACCAATGATGTTCACGCTTACGTACCCAGTCCTTATCGTAATTCGGCTGGCCATTCGGCTCTTCTTCTCCAGATCCCTTGTGCGTCGAAACGTCGATTCACAGGATACGTTAGCCCGTCATTCAAACTCCTCCCTATCGGCACTGGAATACAAGAGGATTACGAATTGAGAAGAAGAGAGATAAAGATAAGGTCAAATAGAAACAAAACACGGCAACAAGGACGAGAAGAAAGAAAAACAAAAATGGACAAAAGTCGGAATTGCGGAATTGGAAGTGGGAACCAGTTAGAGACAGAGAAGCGTCTTGTTCTTAGTCCATCACCAGCATTGGGCGAGCCGGTTATAAAGCGCTGCCGAACCGGGGGAAAGGGAAAAAAAAAGGAAGCGTCAAGGAGAAAAAAGATTGCTTGCAAGAACGAGCGTGTAGAATGCATAAACACCACCCTGTCTGTCAACCCCTTTCTTCCGGCACGAAAACCGGTAGCGAAAGAAGACAAAAAAAAATGCGGGATGTACGGCACGACGATGAATGCCGCCAGACGACAAACATCATGCACATACGCAGGTATGAGGTATGTGTGGAGGTGATAGTGATAATAATACTCAAGAAGCCAGGATCCGGAGACGATACATCATGAACGTATCATCACAGAATCAAATTCAAATGAAACAGTTCGGGAGTCAATAGCCTGGTGGGGATGAGGCACATTAACCTCCGCTCAACACGCAATTGTAGCAAGACGAACTACAGCTGCAATGCATGTGGAGTGAACTGAGCCGGCGAGCTGAGTCTCGTTCGATTCCCACCAAGACCGACAACCAAACCCAGTCGAGAGATCCGGTACAAGTAAAATCAAGAGATGCAAGACCAAAATGCACAATGCCGAAAAACAAAAAAGAGGGGGAAAAAAAGAGAGAGAAGACTCACAAATCCAGCCAATGAAATTTCTTCCCATGACTTCTTCCCACTCTCTCCTCGTGTTTCCCAACCACCAAATATTCCCTTCTTGATCTATCCGGCCCCATTCCGCATCCCATTCACGCCGTCTGCGGCGTCTGTGCCTGTGTACAAAATTAAAGTAAATAAATGTCACAAATAAATAGACGGCGCCATGTTTTATCAACGAAAGCGCGAGAAACACGAAAATAAAATAGAACTCACCGAACATCTGTGCACCCAAAGAAACCATCTCCAGCGTCCCTTAACGCTCTGTCCTCTCTGTCTTTCATGTATCTCGCTTGGAGACTTTCAAGTGTGGTACGACCACTCAATATGAGCCGAATATGCGTCACTTGAAGAGTGATAGTGAAGAGAGCGAACAGGGCGGCTCTGCGTTTTTGTATATCAAGATGTATGGCAAGGGAAAGTGAAATCGAAAAAAAAAAAAAAAAAAATTGCACAACAGATCGATTTCAAGATTGGAGTCGAAAAATAAAAAAAAAAAAAAATAACCCGAGGTGTGGCGAAGTGGACAGCAAATTTTGAGAAACTTACAAGGCAATAATGACGATCTTTTGCGGATCTATATCGCCAGCTCGGTTTTCCACTTGTGGTTCGATGTTGTCGCGGGCATCGTGAGCCATGAACACGACGAGGGTAACAAAGGTATAGACAGTGTAAACAGATGCAGCTTGAACGAAGTTGAGGAAGAACTGCAGGCCACGAAATCAATATTGTGGTTTGTGTTTTTTGGATGTCAATTCCAATAAGTTTTTAGTTCATTGGCAGAAAAAGAGACATAGCCAAATATTGGGAGAACGGAGCGGGTGCGCCAATCGATAATTCAGAGGATATTCGTCAGAGAAGGAATAGAAAACCAGACTATTGACTATACCTTTTGATTTCGAGCCCCTACGCACTGGCCGATCCCTGATTGCATATGTCAGAGCCAGAAATTTCTTCCAGTAAATAGAAAAGGGGCTTGGACATGGAGATATATGAAATTGTTTGTGAATGGGTACGAACATGGACAATGATGATCGTATTTCAGAATACACTGTGATAAGGGTGTGTCAGTATTTAACATTCGACATGCCAAAGACGGAGATGTATGCAAAGATAGGATGCGTAACACAATACACGTCCAGATTCAGCAGGTTGGGGAATCCGAGCGCCTCAATGAACGGATAAAGATGGCGAGACAGCTCACAGTTCCACAAGCCCTACAGTGGTGCGTCCTATATGGTTTCACAATCTCGTCGATGGAGCAGTACCGGTGTACAGGACTGAGTACAGCTACGGATGAAGGCCTCCGTTGGACTGTGTTCACCGGATGTTGCACTTGGGTTCGCATCCTTTCAGAGTATGAATTGGATTTTTCTCTACCCATTTTCCCCCCAGACATGTTGACATCGACATCGTTGTGATTTTCGCGACTGTTATCTCTAATCCCACGATCATCGCGTCGCTGTTCTCCATTCTCAGGCATGTCATTCGGATTTGAGCTGACCCCTGTCCTCCCAGTCTCAACATCAAAGGGGTGAAGGCGTTCTGAGAAATTGACGACAGGAGGAATGTTCTCGTATGATGGCCCTCCTACACTACCTCTTCCCCCGCCCACGCCAGGCTCGCGATCATATGCGCCCGCGGAAGATATGGATACCCGGGGCGGTTCTGGAAAAGGTGGTCGAGGAGTCCTCTGCACGTACTGCGGACGGATGAATAAGGCGTGGGAGTTAAAAAGACCTTTCAATTAGTTCATTAGGAGAACAAACGCACGTCTCTTGCAACCCCTGGTGGTGTAAGTATGACTTTGATATATGCCCATGCAATCCACAGAAACAGCACGCTGAAACCAGCGAGTAAACCTACTGTGTCGCATTATCAATATACAGGCTTACACTCAGGATAAAGACTAAAAAAAGAAAACAAACTTGCCACTCACTTCCGATACCTCTCTTCTTCCCGTCCCTTCTCCTAATCAGATTTACACAAAGCCTTCCTATAAACACGTATGCCGAGTAACCAATGATAGCAATCGTGACAAAGACCATAAGCTTGAGCACGATCCATGGCTGAGCCTTCGTCCTAGCAGCTCGCTTTGCACGAGCATTATATGTTGCTTCTTCAATAACACCACAGCATTTTGACTGAGAAGAAGAAGAAAATGTAGACGGCCGCCGTGATTTCTTAGGGGACATGAGTGGCTTTGAGCCACAGAAGAAAGTGGAAGAGGAAAGTTTAAACTTCACAATTGTAATTACGTGAGAAAGATGACGTATATTTATTACTGTTTTTCCGAGTTGATTTTATTTATTTACACATGAAGTTGCCTTCATACTATCATTATATTCGGCTATCCTACCCCTCAACATCTTCATCCCCGCTGATTCTCCGAAAGGCACTTCAAGACACGCTAATGCAAGCGTTTGGCGCGACATCTGCAGGGGTATATCTCGATATTCTCTGGATCTCGTCGGACAACAGTGAGGCAGTCGAACATACGAGTGGACAATATCAATCCGTGATTCGTGTTCACAAAATGTGGTAAACCACAACGTTCGAAGTTAGCTCCTTTGCTTACTCCGAGAAACATCATATCAGTGACGCGTCTATGATGTTGGCTGCGATCACGGCTTCTGACTCACGAAGTCTTACCCTGGTTAAAGAATCACCATTCTTACCTTCTGTTATATGAAAAAGGCCACACGTTCCTGTACCTTGAGCTCTAGGCCTGGGCCTACCTGCTTGCGCGCTCAAGTTTTGTATAGATATATGCGCTAAAATGGTTCTTGAACACGCATACAATGCAAGGAACCTCGGATCTCCAAGCCCACAATTCAACTCACGGCTCCTCCGCGTTACCCTGATATATACCTCGCGAGTCGATATGAAAGACGACAGAAGGGATATCAAAAGCTGAAAAACGTGTAGTGATCTCCCAAAGTAGTAACGCAATGCATCCTTATCACATCGAATCGTAATCAAAATCAGCGGCCCTCCGTCTTGGTATGACATGAATTCTGCATCGTGGCATAACCCCAAATCTCCTCCCATAACTCTTAACATTGGTTCCTTAGACACGAGTTGGAGCCTCCTCTCCTAAGTCTTCTTCTGGATGAACATTAGAATGAAGGGTACCAAACTAAGACTACAGAAGATTGGTGTCTGGGCATGACCACCGACTGCCATTTGGAGCGTGAACGCAATGACACCATGCCACCCCCTTGTCTGCAGGCTGTGCAGCAGGGTAAACAAGAAGCATCTCAATTACCCCATGTATTCCGCATGCGGCTGGAATATTTGCGTGTACCCCGTGGTCATAATGGTCTAGGTCTCACCCTCAAGTCTACTCTAAAAGTGTCTTTACATTGCATAAGTAAGTTCTGCCTCAACATTTCTCAACGATTTACGCGAGCACCATATTACGCGTTGTAAAAACCTACCCTTCTTTCGTTTCTTCCAGATGCAAGATGCCTTTCGCCAAGTGTGGCGTTATGTCCGTACCAAATGACTAATAACTCCCGCTCAAACTGAGTTGGTATATCGAACCGGGAATGTAGTCTATCGCAAGAAAGCCTACCTACCGCCACCTATCATCTTGTATCATATTTTCCATGATGGATCGGACGTTTTCTCCAAGAAAACCGTTGAAGATATTACGTCATCTGAGTCCGAGATTTTCCTTTTGTTACCATCTTTTGATACAGATTTGCTTCCGACTGACTAATGCACAATCTAATATATGCTCCGGCAAAAGGAGTTATGTGCATGTCGCATTCGTTTGTATTCCATGCAACGGCCGCCATATCACAGGGGTACCGCTCATTCCTTATGTGACTTGAATATATTTCACTCAGGGCCCGCATCATATGTTACGGGAAGTGCTCGTGGGATGCGGGACGCAAGAAGTTGGATCATGGGCAGGGGTGTCCAATGACACGCAGTGGCCGTAAAAGCACAAAACAAATCCGATCTTATTCCACACGTCCGCTTGAATATTTTCACGACTTCGCTTCGAATCAAAAATCGCCGTCCTTCTCTTCCTGATTTATGGCTTCAGAAAAATACTGCTTCTCAAAATTCCTCCCCGACGTGTGAAACTGAAAACAAAAGGTATTGTTTCCTGTCATGCCTCGTGGGCAAAGAAAAGAAAAGAAGCTACGGGTCTTCTCACTTCTTTTGCTTCCCCTTCCATCGATGATCTTCTCGACTCAATCCCAGGGCTTCTGATGCGTGTGTGTGTTAGTGTGCAGATGTGTAACGTGCCCGGCGCCAAAGGTGCCGGTGAAGAGCTATATCCACGCCAGGTGGAACCTGAAATAGCCCTGTGATACTTGAAGGGAGGAGGTCCCAATGTGCCCATGTAGACTTGTCCCAAGTTCTCCTTACCCACACGGATCAAAACACCTGTAACACGGCGGTGTTATTCATCTACCACTCAGTTATCAAGGAGGTCGTCGGTGAAGCAAACACTCATATGATACATATCTGCGTTCTGATTACCTTTCATCTGACTTGATCATTGCAAGTCGCGACTCCCACGCTTCTATTATACATATATGTCTATCTATCCACCAGTTATCCACCCTCTCCTGACTAGGGAGCGTTTCCCTAGCAATAGATTTCTTTCACTCAGACTTTCTTTATAACCCTCGTCGCAATGATAGTGCTACATACGAACCAAACTGCATTCCACTGGCACTATCATAACATCACTGTAAATCGTCCTCGGTTCGCACGGTTCAACATATCGGCTATCTTGGCGGCTTGAACGCCAGCAGCCGGTTTTCCGAGACGCCCGAGACCCTTGCTTGACAGGCATGACGCTGCGAATTCATTGTATGTTGTTCAACGCCCCTCCCCAAGGCTCAGGGTCCCTGATATTTCTTTCTCGGCATAGCCGCTTTTCTTTTTTTGGCTGTTAGTCGTATGTAAGGGCGCGCTACGATCGTGAAGATCGACATCGACAAGCCGTCAGCCTCTCATTTCTTTTTTCAAATCTGGTCCCCTTCTTGTCAAAACTGTTATTTGCTTGACATGGAGTTTTGATGTTTCTTTTTCAACGTGATAAATTGCAAGATCCCATATATCAGATAAAAATTTCGAAGGCAAAAAAGGTTGTCGACGTTCTAAAAAAAAAAAAAGCTGGGAAATACTTTACCCGCCTAGGCGTGGCGATTGAGCACGTCCTTATTGTGATTAGATAGAAGACAGAGCGCTAGTCTCGATCTACTGCATGTTTTCTCGCCTGACTTTGTTCGTGGCGTACTAAACCCGAGTTGTGCAAGGGCGCCTTCTCCGGTTTGATAATCCCCCTCTAGCCTGGCCGACCATCGCGGCGTTGATTTTCTTTTGTTTTCTTTTTTTTTTTTTCCTGTTCGAAGAGAACGCCGCTATTCTTCAATGCAGGCCCGTAAATGTCTCTCATTCTACCTAACCCCGGCGAGATTTTCAGCCAACCCCCAGTCATTTGTTGTGAGGCTCCTGATACATTTTCGATCCGATCCGTATTGCAAGTGCTACTCCTTTAGACAATGATCACCTGCACACACACGTATGTACGGGAAGAAGCGAGAGAAGGATAAAATGGAACTGTCGTTCCGAAGGCAGTGTGCTGGCAAGCCGTATGAATACCGAGAAGGAAATATGAGGCAGTGTCTTGAAAACCTGCTTTTCTAAAAACACTCATTGTTGTCAATCGCTTATCTCATATGGCTGAAGTCTCCCGAATACACCCCTGTGGCGACCCCGCATTGCGGGTAAAGTGATCCGCACAGTTCCAAGTACACCCTTACATCCCACGGGCCCATCCGGCACGATCTCTGACGACTAATCATATTCGGTAATTCAGTCCAGTTCAGCCGTTATTGTTCCTGGCGAGACGCAAGGTTCCGCATCTCTGTCGTTCCGGAAGAGCCGTGGAAGCTGACTTGAGGAGGAAAAAAACCATAACTTAATGACAGAGGGAAGCATTTCAAATGGAGAAAGAAGGAAGAAAAGAAAGAATAGCAATGACTGGGCTGGCTCAGCTTATCAACACCACTTCGCGTCAAACTTGCACTCATACTCAGATACCTGAATTTAGGAAGTGATCACCCGTTTGATACCGAAAGGTAGCCAAGTTGACATCGGAAGATTGGACATACATCAATTAGCACCTCAGCATCTTCTTCCTTTCCTTGCCTTGTACAAATATACTTCTCGTCAATGAGGCAACGTTGGTGTCTCTCTTTTGAAGTAGGATGCTCCCAGGCTCGTGCTGTCATTCCATGGATCTCCTCCGACCATATGGCCCTGTGGATTGATGTTACTTTTCCGTTGGCCCACATCGATCGGAGAAGATTGCCATAAGAATCAAAGTTGATGAATAGAAATATATCTAGTACCATTGTTGTCCACGTTTGAAGTGGCTGGCTGCCAAGGAAGCAAAATCAAACAAGATCAAGCTGACAGAGTTGCTTGCTTCGAAGGAGCCCAGTGAGCTGAGATAGCCGATACATTGTGGCAATATATAAGTATCGACTGCGGTGTAACACAACAACGCGATGGACGGGGAGAGTCTGAGAGACATCATGCATCAGATGTCAATCTCTTTCTTGCATAGTCAACAAAATCATCGATCGTGGATGGCCACGCCTCTGATGATGCATTTGATAAGGATCATGATCATTCTTGATCGATTTTATGGACGAACCAACCTTCGCTATCATATTTGGTGAACCGCGAGTCGATAGTTTGCACGAAATCTAGAAACTAATTGAAGTATCGGACATGGAAATAAAACAAACATTGAATAGAAAAATAAACAAGGGGCCAAAAATTATAGATAAGTGAATACGAAGGACTTACCATTATCCAAGTGTCCTTACTCACGCCTTTCCCTCCCTTCTCGTTCAAAAAGTCGAACCACCATTGTACGTAGTCGAGCTTCCAGCCTTCTTCATGGTCCATGTCAACATCCTCATCGTTAGCCTCCCTTTTGTGAGATAACGCGCCCCCTTTCAAACCGTGTGGAAGAAGCAGAGACCAAAATGCCTGAGCCGTCTCGATACCTTTCAGTCATTATTTCGTGAATTCAATAAGGACATAGCTGCCAAAAAAAATCGGACTCAACCTAGGCTCCTCTGACCCTCGGATCTCGCAAAATCGAATGTATGGTTATACACTTTTCGAAAGTACCCAAAATCTCGTGCAAGTCTGTCTTTGAGACGTGGTAGCGCAGCCCTCATTGAATCCATCGAGTCACACCTATTAGAATACGTCAACAGCCAAGGCAAGGAGCTGTGATGGTTGAGCGTCGCACCCCAAGCTTTTCCACCCATCTAACCAACCTTGCCTTTTCCACACGCCCAACTGCTGCGATTTGAGCTCGAATGCAACGGCGAGGAGCACAACGTCTTCAGGATCGACTTTGAGGTCGCTACACAACTTGATCGTGCCATCAACGTCAATATCTTCTCCACCAGGTTCTGACCATAGCAATAATCCGTCAGTGATTGGTAAACAGGACAGCGATAACGCGACTGAACCTTTGTATTTATCAAACAATGCAGCGAGCTTGCTATTAGATGGGGTGGAAGTCTGATGGCGCGAGAATTCCGAAGGATTGTTGTAATATGCGTCCATAGCCATATCAATGCGTTTGTACTTCTCAATGAACTTTCTCGCTTCTTTCGTTCTGATGCCCCAAATGTGATCAATTAATCGAAAAGAATGACTGGCCATCAGCTATATCCAATATGTCAAGACACTCACGTTACTCCAGTGACCCCGCAGAACTGTGCAATGTTGTCTTCCATCTCTCTATCAGATGCTAACTTCTTCCTAGGATATCTGCTTGGATTCAACTGTAGAACGGAGTTTCGGATAAGAAAGAACAGCCGATGAAGTCGAAAGAATCCACGTGGAGATATGTATGCAGGAAACGCAGAATGGGTTAGCAAGGACAGGTCTGATAACCCGTGTTACAATCAGATACTGACAAGAATGGACGCCTCAAGGGCAACAAAAATGACGATTGCAAGGCAAGGCACCAGGCACGTCGCAATACACGTTGAGCTCAACAGTTTGGGGACCGCAGACGAAAGCGAGCAAAACCAGGAGGGTAATCCGCGATATTATGTAATTCGGTATCCTAAATAATGGCTTGTCCTCCGCCATCTGCTTCTGGTTGAGCTTCGTCGCTTCGTGGCCCATCTGAGCATCAGCGTCGAAAGGCTTTCATCAAGGAATTCTATACCGAGTTCAGTTCACCCTTACTAATTAGACAGATTATCATTCCAATCATCCTCGACGCTCTCATGCCTCGGAATCCCTAACTGTCGATGTTGGCAAGCCATCTTTTATTCCCGAAAATCGCTTTACTATGGTGTTCCTTGTTGCCATCGGACCATTGTGTCAGCGTCATCGTGGAAGGGTCTTTTCGAGCAACGCGACGCGATTAAGTACTTTAACCGAGAAGCGAGGAGGCGACAATAGGATACTCCTACCCTAGTCGTTCCGACTAAAGCCAGGTACATACGTTGCCATGAAGACTTGGGGAATAATCTTATGGTCAGACCTTGGGAGACTCCTGCCCCATCGTCTTTGACATGACATGTCAAAAAAAGTAGATGGGACCCTACGCTCCGCCGAAACGCCCGTGATTGGTCGATTCTCTTTAAATCTAGCTGATAGCGTCAGTATTGCTAATTCTGCCTAACGCCAATGGTTGGATCTGTTCTTGGTCCTTCACTTACGAGAAGCATCTAGACAAGCTGACACCGAAGGCATAGCGAGCCGTTCTCTACGGTGAATTTGAGTAAGCGAAAGCGCTCAAGATGTACGCTTGTCGACTGTCATCGTGGCGTGGGCGTGTGATTGACTTCTGACAAGGGAAGGGCGATGCGCAGCTTTGCTTGACGCGCTTGTGGGAAAATCGTTGAGGGAGAGGGAAGCCCTTAGAAGACGAATGAATTCTTTTCGTCATTGATACTCTCACGGGAAGGTCGCACTGTCGCAGTTGACGATCTACAGAAAAGATCACACAAGGGGACCAACCTTGAGTCGCTCGTTTGACATCATCCATCAAACGACCGGCCCGTTAAACTCTGTGCGCGTGCAACTTCGCAATCACGCCCACGTTTGTGGTTTCGAAAGTTCGGGCACACTCACTCCTCCCCCCGCCGCTTGTTTTTTTACTTCATTGGGACGAGCCAGAGTCAAATTGTTTAGACCGCTGAGCCGCTGTCGAAACGGGGTAAAAAAATATTTAACTGATTGACATCAGTGCGAACTAGTGGCCGATGTACCCTCTCGTCGTATTTACGCATGGGTTGTGCGAGCCATATCCATCTAACAGGCAATTTGAATCATTCATCCACCAGCCTTTGGCGTTTTGAAGCGACGGGCTTACTCGGATATCTAATATGCGTATCTTGATGTCGGCTGATTTTTGTTGGTACTAACGATATGAGCTGGAGTAATCACGCATCACTGACTTCTAAGGCTGTAAATTGCGTTTCACGTGTTTAACTTAACTTAAGTACCTGCTAGAGTTGCCCATTTCGCTAGCTAGGCGGGCTCCGATAATCTTGTGAAGAGGAAGAGGCTCGGTCTTCCGTTTGAAGGCTTCAATGTGACGAAACAAATATAAAGAAGCCGACTTGCGCCCACGATGCGAGATTTGTTATGGAAGCGTTAGGTTGCTACCCACGAGTCGTCGTTATTATGGAAATAGATGCACGACTTGTGTAACTCCGAAGCACCTTATGGGTATCTATTATCGAAGTTTGACCAATTGTTACTCCAAAGTCTACTGTGCATCAATAACTCTACCTTTAATTAGCAATACTGATTGATGAGGGTTAAACGAGATATGTAGCTTATAGGAGGTATATGTGGGTACGCCAACCAGCAGTCGGACTATGTCGCAAGTTTGCAGAACGGCGACAGGCACCGACGGAAGCATAATCGCTTGGGGATAAATCTATGATTAGATCTGAGCCGGTAGCTGCCGACAGTAAAAAATTGCCGATTATCGATCATGATCAAGCAGCTTGAATTCTAGAAAAAGACCTGATTTGCAGATCGGTCCAAAAATTCGGAAGTATGATGCACCGGAAGAAGTCGCGTTGCCTTGACTCTGATCCAAAAATTTCGGACGCGATGCAGGACAAAACCGGTCATTGTTGTGAAATTTTTTCAAAGGCTGCTTCCAATAGACTTCGTCGTGAGGTATCATACAGCGGATTATACATATAGATGTGTTTAGGAAGGGAAACGATAAAATCAGCGATTGATGATGAGGTCGATGAGTCAAAATGCCAAAAAAGACTATTATAATAGTTAGAACACCGCAAGGAGAAGCACCACCCCTCACAAGCTTGATCTAGCTCGACAACTTTATAACTACTAAATAATTCATATCGTTCACTTTATCACATAATAAACACGTACTTACTTGAGTTGAGATCGTTCACGTCCGCACAATGACTCTCCTTGTGTGCTTGCCAGCTCTACGTCGTTCTGCATATGGCATAGGGCGCCTCCAAGCTTCATCTGCATCATAATCTTCGGGCGGAAATTCACTCTTAGACGCTCCTGGCTGAGTGGTTTCGTGAGGTGGTGTACGTAATGCAGGGGGATGGAGATTAGGTGGATGTTGCGAGGAAGGTGAATGGGAAGGGATCGGATAGAGCGGCGTAGATGTGACAGGTGCAGTACCCCTTGGGAGTGGCCTAGAGCTGGGCGGATGCGGATAAAGAACGGGAGCTGAGGTTGACTGAGTTGGAGAGTGATGAGGTGCGTGACCGAGGGTTGGCCATGTTCTTGAAGTGCCGTTACGAGCTTTACTTGTCGTGTTCTCCATGTCCGCACCGTTCTGGATATCAACTTCTACTCTCACACGTACAATTTCCCGTCCTGCTTGAGCAAAGAAAGCTCGCTCTTCTCTTTGAAAGTATCTGCTTGTAGGGCTCGGCCGCATTAAATCTGATGAAATCTCAGGTGGAGCGGGTGGGAACATGGCCATGAGATCATGGCCACTTAGAGGGGCGGCATATTTTCTATGAGGCATATCGGGGGTGTGATTGAGGTCAACGTCTACAGGCTAGTCAGACACAGCAATCTTCAGTGGTGTGAAAATAATCAAACAGACCCCTTAGTGAGCTCGGAGAAAGCGGACGGCGTGCACGGCCATTCGGTTGACTAGAAGACATTGATGATGGTGCAGCCGTAGAAGGATTCTTTGAAGATGGGCTATGACTTGGTGGAGTAGTGGAAGCAGTGGGGGAAGGAGATGGTTCACCGTCTGATACAGGACGGAGGTGAAAGGACATAATAGGGTGTGAAAGTGAAGGTGGGAGGGTGTAGGTGGCAAGCTTCGGTAGATGAATGTTAAGGGTACTTTATATAAATTGGCAGAGCCGGTAAAACAGCTGATGGATTCGACCAGTTCATAGATCGAAACTGGTTCAACTCAGAATCGGGCAAGAGGATAATCTCGATCTCCGTATTTAAAGGCCCGTCTGAACCAATCCATGTCAGGGTTACGTGTCTTGTCCACGTTGTCATATGATCCTGCAGAAGGGGTCCCTGAAGTGTCAAGGAAACCCTTCTTCTTACGAGTGCATCTATAAAGAATCATTGCATGACAGAAACCGTTTGAGATGCACGATTGATTTCGATCTGATAGTGATGAATCGATTTCTTTATCCGTCGCCGCACATGTCGGCCCTACAAGACTTAATATGCCTTGATAAGTAACAAGTATGCGATGTGCCACTGTAGATATAAAAAAACATTGAAGAAGTATGGATAGATTTGTTGACGGATTACACATCAGTAACAACTTTGCTGGAATGACAGTCGGTGCGACTTGTAGAAATGACAAAAACCTTGGTAACATACAAGACACTTGAAATGCTGAAAGCTGTTGAGCTTGAGATTAATTGCCAATACATACCCTGACACACAGCAGAGAGATGCCAGCCAGTAAGATGGACTGTTTCCCCCTCCATTTGCGTCACTTTGTCACTGACTTCGATCATGATGATCTGCGCAGAATAAATCAGCAGTTCTTAAGCAGTGCATGACACGCCAGAAGCAAATGGTGTAGTCGGTCAGCTGGTCAGAGCATGATGACTGCTGTCCGCAAAAGATGTATGGGGCGTGGCAGTTGAAAACACTGCGGGCTGACAGCTGAACAGGAATAGCTCTGACAGGACAGGCAGTTCCGAGTACCTGCGGTGTTCACCTGATTACAAAAACTTTACGGTCTCCGACAGGAGAGAAAAGCTGAGTGAGGAAGGGCGGAATGATTGCAGGAACTTTTCGCCGAGTCCGCGAAATGGGCGAAGGGATAAAATACCAGCTACAGCAAAATTCGATCGGAGACAAGCGGAGTCCGAAAGTTCACAGACCAGAATGTCTAATACAAGGTTTGCAGACTTTTAGCGAAACAAGGTTACTTCATCTCATCTAGAAAACCTTCTATCGCCTATACTTATGCATTTGTGCCGCCTCGGACTTTCTTTTCCTCCATAGCAGCGCAGCTACCATATTGACGGCAAGTAACTGCGTGACATTGCGGACCTAGTTTACCACCAACGCAGTTAAATGGGGAATGGAATCCCACTCGCTATGAACCTGATGGGGCCATCTACTTATTCAGGGCTTTGATTCCTCATCTGGCATGATCAATCTTTCCTATTCACATATATTTACTGTTATTGCGACTTCTTCGACGCTGACATTGTCACTGGTTCCTGGGAAACGGAAAGCATCAATCTATTCCCCTACGAAGCACATGCATACTTTCGCTGTATGTTGTCTCGGTGATCTACGTGTCGAATGTCGCGCTTCCATGATACGCGGAAGGCGCCAGTTGAACCGTGACGTGGGGAGCTGATGATGGGTGTCTTGTTTCTTGGGCAAATTTACCCTCCTCTTATGCTCCTCGGTCCGAGTCGCATTGTGGACACCACAGGCGACGTTGTGGCGTTCAGTCTTCGAAAGTTTGGAAGTGTATGGACATCTCAGTCTTTCTTTCCCCACTTATTATAGCCTCTTTGATAAACCCGAACCCCCCTTATTGTCTAGCTCAGTCCCGCTTCGGATGCCTTTTTTACATCACGTCTTCGATTTATTAACTCCAACACATTGACATGTTCGCCCTTTCTTTCCTACCACATTCCGTCGATTGATGATATCGAACTATCATATCGGCCCAATCTTATCGACTTACCTTTGCAATACGAGCCAAGTGATGTTGCTGGCGCTCAAGTGCTTATGGGCTTATCACGGAATTGGGCAACAGGATAACTGGCTTACATTTGTCCAAACGACAGCATGAAATAGGAGCTGAAGGGACAGACCATTCCTGTAACACCATCCTTGGCGGTTTGGACAAGAGTTCCTTCTCCGGTACCTCACTCCCCCTTCCCGCATGACGCCTCCTTTCGCCTGACCGGGGGGGGGTTCGCTTTTGCAAAGTCTTACCGCCGAGCTATGTTCTGCTCGGTCCTTGATCTGATCGACAAGATCCGGATGGAACCTTCCTTATCTACTTCATCCGAGTTCACGCAATCTTCGGCACTGTCGAAGCACAGCCTCAGAGCTCCCCGAACGTGAAGGATTAGTCAATTAATCAATAACCCAAGTGACCGTGGGGCCCTTTTGTCGCCTTTAAGCGATTTCACGGTCCTTCACTCCTTTTCACCCTGAAGCTCGAAACTTCCCTCAGTTTGGAGCCACAAAATCCCGCACCGCGGGCCTGTTCCCCGTTTTTTGACTCACACACAAAGGTGCTGTGCGGTTGAATTTCCGTAGTCATACATCATATTGATCCATATCTTATCTCCTTTTTCATAATACGACTCCTACTTCACAAACAATATGGCCATACGGGCGAACGTGGATTTATTTTTCAGCTCAGGCTCAACTGCAGCAACGGCCATCAACACGCCTTGAAACGCCGCTGTCGAACACATGCACCTCATGCGGTGGCAAACTTTCGGAGGTCACAGGGCATCTTTTCCTGGAACTATTATAACCCTTCGAAACTTTGTTATTCGGATCGAGAGCTTCTGAGAGTAACACCTGGCTAATACCCAATATTTCTAATTGTCGTAATCCTCTGTTCACTAGATGATCTCTCCTGAGGCTTGGGTTCATTTAGATCTCTACCTATGGCTACCTACGCATCGGTGATCGGGGAAATTAACGTGCCCCGCGTTGTATTTGCTTCCGCCTCGTGGCCCGCGTTTTGGTGACTGGCTAGCGCTTTTTTTCTGTAGCCTCTTGCGCGGCGGACTTGTGCCCCTGTCTCGCATATGACTAGCACAAGGCAGCAGCTACTTCGATCCCAAGCCATCACTACCAATATCATCGCTTGGACACGATTCGCCCAGTTTTGATCGGTCCTCCCCAGAGTCTCGAAATACCATCTTAGCTCCTTGGGGGTGAACGTACATCATAGTCATATTCATTGATGCGCACACAAGGTTGGCTTCTTGACACTTGAGCGATAGTTCGCCACTGCCATCACCATTTCTCCGGTCTAAGCGGCATATGTAGCTGGGGCTTTGGGTATCCGCAACATGTGATAGCACGGTGTTCTGTTAGAGAATCCATGAATTCATGGCTTTCCAAGGCACATCCCAGTTCTATCCACCGGCTTCCAAGTGGACACCGATGCACCTTGAGTGTTCCTCCGATGCTTTGATCCGGAATCACCTGGCTATAATAATAGTAACATTGCTACTACGACAACTGCACGAACGACGATGCCATGCTATGCTGGATCGGAGACCGGAAGTCTTGGAAACAGCTCTCAGGCTGCTTGCTTCGTGTGCGCTCATGTCTTGTCTGCAACGCTGGGTGAATATTGATGATTCAAGGGCCAGCAACCATCACCGGACCTGTTTCGTCAACCAGGAATTCGTATAAACATATTGGCGTCTAGAGTCGAGCAAATAACGCAGGGTGTAAAGGGGGGCACACGAAATTCGTTCATTGGCGCGCCAAATTTCTCCTATACACGAGTCCGTAATGTCACCTGTTCATTGGAACACCATGTTTTTTCCCGATCGCATCATGCGCCGAGGTCGCCGTATCACAGGGCGCTAGAAACTCGACACATTACGAGAGATTTTGTCCCGCGATGCTTTCGCCCTTTACGTTACTGGACAAAATAGTGTATTGCTTATGGGACTTGGTGGCTTTGCAGTCTACATGACCGCGGATTGAACAATCAGAATCAGACCTCCCCTCGGAGATCTTGATGTTGTTTGTCGTTTGGCAAAGGAGAAGCCTTAGTCGCGATCATGATCATGGCACATATTTTTCAGGATTACTACGGTGTGAGCAAAAAGTATCACTTGAACATATCTATATGGAGTACACGAGTGTGCGTGTTTATGTTGTTGACAATATCAGCTGCCTTGCCCTAGAACTTTATTCCTGGAACTCTATTATTCAGGCTATAATAAGAGTTGGATATTTTGGTCTTCCATAGTTGTGTTGTGCTCTAATGGGCTGTCATTCTTTGCGGCTTGCATCTAAAGACTGGTTCATCCACTGACGTTCGTCCAGGAGCGGCGCCAACGAGCCCCTAGTAGCATCATTGATCTAGATGCCTATGTCTTACGAAAGCGTTTGTTCTGCCGTGACATGTATCACGGAAATAGTCATTCACTTATAACGCAAGCTGACGCGTACAATTTTCCGGTGATGCAATAGTGATGAAGGCGCGACGTCTTGATTTATCAATGTAACGTATACAGCATTAGAAGACTATTCGACAATGTTAAATGTACATCAATGTCAATCTCGGTATAAAGAAGGTTACAAATAGGCATATATAACATAGACATATATGTAAGGTACATTATAGTCCAAAAGTCCCTTGATTGGTACAATGGTAGTGTGAACAGTTCGAACTGTTGTTTGTTTTGTTATATCAATCGGAGGTTAAAGTTCTCCGACAGACTCTGACGTAGTGATTGAAGCGTGGCTTTTGGCCGAGTGATATGTCGTCGTAGACGGGTGACTTGAACCTGCTGACCCTAAGCTTCCTGTTCTATCAACACCGTTATTGGGAGCCACTAGTTCCCCAACTTCGCTTGCCCTAGTGACACCTGCCATGGCATCTACAACTGTATGCAGCCCTGCGTCCATGCCTATGTCATGGCTACGACTTGGCGGTCGGCTTCCGGCACTCTTCTGCGAGGCTAATGTGTTTGCCCGTGTTGGCGGACCGCTACCTGAGTAGCTCTTTACACTGGAAATCATGGTATCCTTGTCGGTATGTATACTTGACACAGTTGCAGTACCCGCTTCGCGCGAACCCATCGATTCTATTGTAGGCATGCGTCGCACGTATCCGTTCAGAAAAGAAACTCGTTCGTCAGGGGGGTATGGCATTCCATACTCGTCCACCGCAGGGAGTAGAGTTGGCAGGGACGATGACCCAGAAAGGGGCTCTGGATCTTGTTGAGGTGATTGAGGGTCTGATCCTGCTAGCACCAATCCTTCTTCCACTTCCTGGGTAATCTGATGAATGAGGGATTGGAAGCGATCCCGAGAATGCTCTAGATCTGCATCGCTGTTGCCGGTGTTGATGGTGGAGGAATTTCCAGAATGACCCCGACTCTCTGGGCTCTGATGACCATCAGAGTCCTCGTCAGAACATGCAGATGATGGTACTGCCGGATAGGACGCGAGATGACCTGAGGAATGTTTAGAATGGGGATTGGAACGAAGGGTAGATTCGGAGGATTGATGTTGTGAATGTAGCGTGGTGCGCTGAGGAATGATGAAAGAAGATCCTGATATCGCCGCCATAGAAGGCGATAAGGGGGAATGGTACGATTCTGACGGTATTCCGGCGGAATGACCATGACGCCAGTTGCGTGAGAAAGAATGTTGGCGCAAGCGGTGTAAAATCATTACAACCCAATGGTACGATACCTGAATGAAACGGTTAAATCAGATTTGCACAAGATGCCATGGTGAAGCTGTACGTACGATAACAATAAATGTGACCGCAACACGGAGAACAGATAGTGCGACCCAGACACCCCACGCAGGAGGCTCGCATTGCTTTTTAGACACAGACCATATTGCATCCAAATCGACATGACAGCGGGTATGAATGTTGACTTCCGTTATGGAAGAGTCTTTCCAAATGAAGAGTAGCACCAAACTGACAACCGCTGGACCAAATAGAGCGAATGACGCAAGGGCATGGAGTGCCATGCGAGCGTGTAAGATCGGTGAAAGAGCAACGTCATGAAATACGAGATATGGTTGAAAGATCGAAAGAATGAAGGCGCAACACAGGAAGGCGAAGGAGACACTTGTAGTGATGCCTAAGGCCAGTGATGCCGCCTGTCCAGGCATAGATTCGTACATAGCAAATGCTACAAAATATCGAACAGTGTTATAGACCGCCCATATGGCTGGCAAACATAGCAATCAATCTTAAGACAAAGATAGCATAGTTAATTCTATTTGCTCACCCATGATAATCTCCAATAACCCTTTTGCATACCTAAGCCGTCGAATGCGCCTATTCACCGAAATCTCTCGAAACAATTTCCGTTCTGTCGGGCTAATAGGATCTCCCTCCAATGAAAGACTGGTCGTCCAAGTGGGACGTGTTCTACTTGGATACGAGGGTTGACGTGACAGCAAGTCAAGGTAGGCGACTGATTCCACCGTACTGGAGTGTAGTAAGGGTTCAGTGGGATGGGAGATCTCCGAGGTGCTTTGTAGCGTTGCATTTGAGAATGATGATGCGTTACGTCTATGAGGGGATGGCTGAGCGTTAGTTTCGTAATCTGGGGTGTGTAGCGCGTTGTGAAGGTATAATGCTGCCATCAGACGACTTAATCATGCAAGTGGTACAGCTTTTGGTAGAATTTTGTAACGTGAAGAATGAGGAGTGGGTCAAAGATGAGAAAATTGTTGAGCTGTCCACAGCGTCTACTGACGGGTGTCCGTCTTGCGATGGCTGCCACAGGAACAGTTGATGGAACGCGTGGCGCCTTCAAGTCGAACATGGACTAATTTGGATAATCTTAATTTGGTTTTGTTTGGCTTTCCTTACATCCACAGCGTTATTCAAGTCATCATTGCTCTGTTTTACAGGTTGCTGTAGTTATACGCCGTCGTATGATGCAGCTGGAGCAAAAGCAATGTAGATGTACTTGCACACAAATGTCGGTTTTATGGCACATCTGCCAAATAGTGCCTGTGCATTTTGTACTCTTAACCGCCGATTTGACGGATGGCCGACGGCTCCTGTACCTCCACCAAAAAACTGCTACTGCAAGGTGTATTTCCCGATTGTTAGATGAAAACAGTTTACCATATTCTAGCAGGCAGATACACTCTCTGACAAGGACGTCGCGTGCTTTGATGCGGCAGTTTACAGGCTCATAAATTGTACAATGATCTTGCAAGTCTGATCTGTTTCAAGCCAGCCACTTTTCATAAACAGGGTTTCTGTTGAAACTCGGCATCTCATATGTACAAGTCTGAGGTACGGTGGCAATTCGGGACACGTTATTTGTTCAAACACACAGGTTTTGTAATAGTCTAGCATACTCATTGACGATTATGCAGCAGAACGGCAGACTCTCCGCGTTCAAGGCAGCTGACTCGGACTGCATACGGTCCTTTATCTTTTGCAGTTACCGTCGAGTTCGTCCGTTGGGACGTGATATGAAACAAAGCAATGCCGAGCCATCAACTACAGTAGGGCCGGCGGACCTGGCAGATGCTCGAAACCTACCTTACCTTTTTTGGGTCATATCGGCGGCTTGACTGTTCATGCGCGGAATACTTTGGCTCTGGACCAGAGCAGCGATTTGCGGCTTACAATCCTCTGGCCACTGATCGCTTAGACCCACTTTTTTTTTTTTGGGAAGCGGTACCCATCACGACTTGGCGAATCATCAAACGTTCGTAGGCTAGCGAGGGAAAGGTCGTCGAGTCCTATCGAGCCAATCGCTAAATTACTATACCATCTACATGTGACAAGTGCCGCTCGGTGACCCCGGTCCGGCTGACCACCTGATGCTTGAACCTTGAATGCTTCGCCCTGCTTCTTGTTGGAGAATTCTCCACAGGCGGGGGCGGCAGTTACGTTCCACAACCTACCTTGGCGACAAGATGAAGTGCTTCGGCTATTATGCTACAGTTTGGAAAGATGCCGGTATCGATGCTGCCACAATGTGATTATATCCCGGTATCCTTCCGGGGAAGGGGAACTCAGACGAGTACGTGCTTCTCGGACTCGAATATTTCTGCGGCAAGAATCTGGATATTGGCCGACTGCATTACAATCCATACTTTTTGGAATTACTCGACATTTATCAAGTCAACGCCCCGAACGCGATGTTTATCAGAATATATTCGTATTGTGTCGAGAGCTTCTCTTGAGATGACTCATCTCATACCTTTGAACTATATCATTACACTGTTTATGAAACTAGGTGTACGTGGATTTTCCTTCAAGCTAGGAAACAGGCGCTGACATGTCGACGGGTAGAAATCAGGTAGACTGGTAAATGGAAAATAATCTGTAGAAAAGTTATCTGAGCCTAGAACTTGCTCAGCCGAGTTTTTTCAACCTGTTGCGGTAATCGTTGCAACGTGAAATGTATGAAACTTAGCGGCTTTTGATAATCGGCGGAGGACGAGAAGCCTACGGTTGTAAGGCACCACTAGGATATTGAAGTCGGCGTTGGATGGGGCGACCGACGGCATTTTCAACATGCGGATCCTTGCCTTCTTGAGCGTTGGCCATGAGCACGCTGTCTGTTACGAGCTGGCTCGACTCTTCTCCGGAACATCGACCAGTTACTTTAATTTGCAGTATATGAGACGCAAGCTACCATGTTTCTAATTATTGCTCAAGCGGTAAAAATTAAACGGGCTCGCCTGGGTCTAGCACCTGTCAGCCTAACGAGTTTAGGCATTAATCAAGTACCGTGGTATGTGCCATTGGCAGTTGCGAGATATGTACTTTCCGGGCGTAGCCCAACCGCATCAGAAGAGTAGAGCAGGCTGTTCACGAGGGTGCGGGTTTCATACAAATCTCTACGTTTACAACGTACTTTTCATTACGTTGAAAGTTCGATCACACCGGACAGAAATGTCAATGCTAATCTAGTAGTCGTGATGTGCAAATCCCTGTATCAAACGTGCATATGGTGGACGAGGAGCGGTTAAGTATACTTCTATTCAAACCAGACCGGTAAGGGTTAAGAATCCCTGCTCAGGTGATCCCGTAGACAGCGGGCGCAGTGGGCGTGGTTTGATACTTGCGTTGCTGGGAGAATTGAAAAACAAGCTTCTGGTCCGTGGCCAGCGGCGTTGCGAACCAGCTTAAACAGTCCCAGGTTCAACAGTCAGCGAAAGAGCACAGGATTATCTCGTCTATCGACGGGGAGCTGAGTAGACAAGAGAAGGCGTAGATCTCGTTAAATGATGGAAATGTCATTTATTCTGTACGCATGTGTCATTAATATGGTAGTTTGAAAAGATCCAAGTTCGTGGGCTCTCACCGATTGGGCTGAATTCGTAGATCTGTCAGGCGGCTGTACTTTCTTGCGTTTCGTGCTCTCGTCGTGGGACTCAGTATCCGTTTGTTTGCGTTTACCTTTCTTGCTCCGGGCTCCCATGACAGGTTTGGAGTTGGCGTCCAGGATGGGCTTCGACATCGAAGGTTTGGTGTCAGGAGGTTCGTCCACCCCGGTTGGCTTGAGAAATGTGGGTTCAATAGACGGTTCTGGGACATGCTTTTTGGTCTTCCTTAGATCATCACCCACACCAGTGTTGTCATATATAGCCTGTCTGGCTGTTTTACCGTTCTTAGCAAGTTTAGACTCCTGCTTGTCAGGGAACCCAAAGAGAGCTGGCGATCTAGCGGAGATACTTTTAGGTCGAGGGTGAACCTTGAGTCTCGTTGAAGCAGCTGCATCAGGGGCAGGATGCGGCGCAGCTTCAGGCTCCTTGAGATATTGATTAGTCAATGAAGCTTGTGACCATTATTGCTTACTGTTATTCGCGGCGTTTCCTCCGCACCGTGTTTATTGAAAACACGCCGACCCTTAGGCATTTGTTCGGCTTCTGTTGAAGACTCGCGATCGGAAGAAAAGAGGAACGGTAGGTAAGATGCCTCGTGTAAGGTTGTTTGTCTAAGAAGCCTCAAGAAACGTTGAGACGCGTTCACAGGAACTTCACGTACGAACTGGATTTAGCAGCACTTGCCCATGCATCTCTGACGTCTTGGGCGACCTCCCATTGACCATCGCCCACCGCTGGTATCTTTGGAGTACTTGTGTCATCCGCCTGTTTCGCTAGCTGAGCCTTTTGCATGAATCGAAGGCCCAGTGTGCCCGCACTGATAGTTTTGGCCGCCATGCTGAATGAATTACTTGTAAGTTTTGTTTGTAACCTCAATGATGCAACATGCGGTTTGAAGTTATTTGGCAGGCCTATCAGAAACCAACAATACACAACAATAGCTTCAACCGCGCAACACGTCGTTGGACAAGCTCACACACACACAGGTTACATTCAATCTTTCTGCTCGCTGCGTGCAAGCTGTATTGCACTGGAGGACCCAGCTGGAAAAGAGCATTCTCCGTTCTGATCCGGCCAACACGAATTGAGCTATAGTCCATGTCGGGTATCCCCCTTCATTCAATACGAAGAACCGCAGCGCGCAGAGACTATATTCCTATCGCAGACGAAGAATCATCCTCTTCGAGTACTACAGAAACTATGCCGATGCACTCTAATATCACAATTGTTACCTCTTCTGGTTCCCGACACAATCATCGTTCCGGTAAACAACCGACACGGCAGGATAGATACGTCGATGAACCGGAAGAGCGGGCTGGCCTCTTGAGAAGGGAAGAGTATACAGAAGAGTTCGAAGTTGAAGACGATGAGGTTAGAACCCCTCAAGTATGTTGCCTTCCACAGTAACTGTGCGCGATGTTCATCGAATATTAGCTTCCGACTCCGATGCTACTCAAGTCACCACACAAGAAGTCGAAGGATAAGTCGCGTACAGTTCCCTTCAGGCCTCCAGGTAACTCGCTTTTCCTAACCCTTGTTTAACAAGAGTAACTAGTTGACGTAGCAAAACTGCAATCACGCTTCCCCGCAAATATCGTACGAAATCAGAAGTATAATGCATTCACGTTTCTTCCCATCGTCTTCTATGAGCAGTTCAAATTCTTCTTCAACTTATACTTTCTCCTCGTTGCCCTTTCCCAATTCATCCCGGCTCTCAAAATTGGTTTGTGTTAATGCTACTCTCTGATCATTTAGTAACCATTTCCTTTTTGCAGGTTTCATTGTGACGTATATCGCTCCCCTTGCCTTCGTTCTTTTTGTCACAATGGGGAAGGAAGCATACGATGACTACAAACGCCACCTTCGGGATCGCGAAGCCAACTCACAGAAGTTTCTCATCCTCGACCAACCTTCCGATGACTCTTCAGTTCTGGCTTCGGAAGATGCGTATCTACACACGCGTTCCGTGCCATCTTCCAGCCTGCGTGTAGGCGACCTGATTCATCTGGAGAAGAATCAACGGGTGCCCGCCGACGTGGTCCTCCTGCGCACATCAGATGCTTCGGGAACGTGTTTCATCCGAACAGACCAACTTGACGGCGAGACGGACTGGAAACTTCGTGTGGCTGTTCCTGAGTGCCAAAAGCTAGGAGAAACAGCACTCACTCGGCTTGATGCAGAGATATATGGTAAGTAAGACACACAACCAGGTCTCACCACGGAATTGATGCGAACTAAGTGCTTTAGCGGATTCTCCGATTAAAGATATCCACTCTTTCATTGGTACATTTACTCTATACAATAAGAACGTCAATTCCACCGAAAATGGGCCGTCTGTCTCTCCCTTGACGGTGGAGAATGTGCTGTGGGCCAATACTGTGCTGGCTGCAGGCTCGGCAGTTGGCTTCGTTGTATACACAGGATCGGAGACGCGTGCAGTGATGAACACCAGTCATCCCGAAACCAAAATAGGATTGTTAGACTTGGAGGTCAATAAATTGGCCAAGGTGGGTGGCGGGCTTCGTCCTTTCTGATCTCCTCTCAATATGCATTGTAGATCTTGTGTACCGTAACCTTTGCATTGTCGATTGTACTCGTCGCCTTGAACGGGTTCCGAGGTCCATGGTATATCTACGTCTTCCGCTTCTTGATCCTCTTTTCCTCTATCATCCCGATCAGGTATGTTTCCCCATAATTTAACAAATGAGCCACTTTCAAGCCTTTTGTAGTCTGCGTGTCAACCTCGATATGGGCAAAACAGTCTATGCACAACAAATAATGAACGATATTGAGATACCCAATACTATTGTTCGGACAAGCACCTTGCCAGAAGAACTCGGGCGGATTGAGTATTTGTTGAGCGATAAGACGGGAACTTTAACACAGAACGGTTCGGAATAACTCCTTACTTTGTTAAAGCATGCGTAGTCCTAACAATAGTCATAGAAATGGAGATGAAGAAGCTGCACATGGGCACAATGTCTTACGGTTTTGACTCTATGGATGAGGTTGCCCATCAGCTAGGAGTAGCTTTTGGAACTGGTGATCATGGTGCGTATCTGTCGACGCTCTCGTGAAATAGCCCTAATCTTATGATGTAGGGCACATGAAGCAAGCTTCGGTATCAACAGGTACTCAACTGGCGATGCGAGGAAGGAGGGACATGTCATCCCGTGTTCGAGACGTCGTCCTGAGTCTCGCTCTTTGTCACAACGTGTGTTTCGACAATCTATTAATTGTCTATGTCTTACATCACTACAGGTTACTCCCGTTACGAACGACGATGGTACGGTAACCTACCAGGCTTCCTCTCCCGACGAGGTCGCCATCGTCACCTGGACACAATCTATCGGTCTCACCCTAGTATTTCGCGATCGCACACGGATCGATCTGAAGACTCCTCCCGGCTCGATCATCTCCTTTGACGTGCTAGATATCTTTCCGTTCACCTCCGAATCCAAACGAATGGGAATCATTGTCCAAGACCGACAAACAGGCGACATCACATTCCTACAGAAAGGCGCGGATGTTGTAATGGCAAAAATTGTGCAACGCAACGACTGGCTAGAGGAGGAGACGGCAAACATGGCTCGTGAGGGTCTACGCACGCTTGTTATGGCACGAAAACGCCTGGGAGCACAGCTGTACAAGGATTTCAAGGCACGATATCATGAAGCCAGCGTACGACTTGAAGGCAGGAATGAAGCAATGGCAGCGGTCGTGGCAGAATTTTTGGAACATGATCTCGAACTGCTCGGCCTGACGGGTGTTGAGGACAAGTTGCAGGATGAAGTCAGGTCGACGTTTGAACTGCTTAGAAACGCTGGGATCAAAATCTGGATGTTGACTGGAGATAAAATCGAAACCGCTCGGTGTATTTCGATATCCACAAAGCTCGTGGCGCGGAATCAATACATACATGAGGTTGCCAAGCGTGTGTCGTTTTTCTCTTATGTTGATACGTTTTACTGACAGCTCGTCCAGTCAAAACTTCGGACGAAGTGAGGGGCCAATTGGAGTTCCTGCAATCAAAACTTGACTGCTGCCTGGTCATAGATGGCGATTCGTTACAGGTATGGTTTCAAATGTCGAATGTCTTCGTTATGTGGTCTTACTGTTGGTTTACTGTAGCTGTGTCTCAACCTTTTCAAGAACGAATTTATTGAGATAGCAACGAAGCTATCAGCGGTCGTAGCTTGTCGATGTTCACCAACGCAAAAGGCAGATGTTGCGCGGCTTATCCGTAAGCACACCCGTAAGCGCGTTTGTTGCATCGGAGACGGTGGCAACGACGTAAGCATGATTCAAGCTGCAGATGTGGGTATGTAGATTATCACTCAGCGTTACGTCTATCCCAGCCCTAACTCCAACTAGGTGTGGGTATTGTCGGCAAAGAAGGCAAACAAGCATCTTTGGCAGCTGACTTTTCAGTCACCCAATTCAGTTTCCTCACAAAACTTCTTCTCTGGCACGGGCGCAATTCATATCGCCGTTCTGCGAAATTGGCGCAGTTTGTCATCCATCGAGGTCTCATCATATCTATCATGCAAGCCGTCTTCTCGGCTATATTCTATTTTGCCCCCATTGCACTATATCAAGGCTGGTTGATGGTCGGATACGCGACAGTCTATACGATGGCGCCGGTGTTTTCGCTTGTGTTAGACAGAGACGTTAATGAGGATTTAGCGTTGTTATACCCGGAGTTGTACAAAGAATTGACTAAGGTAAGCGTATAGTTTTACTATGAACAGCCTACAGATCTTAATATTTCTTCTTTTAGGGTCGGGCACTGTCATACAAAACGTTCTTCCAATGGCTGATGATCAGTCTATACCAGGGTGCGTTGACTTGTGTCTATGTCTCATTGGCATAGTTTGGAGTAAACTGGACTGGACTGGACTAAGCTGGTTTGTTTGCAGGTGCCGCAATCATGATCATGTCGCTTGTCTTATTTGAGAACGAATTTCTGCACATTGTGTCAATCTCGTTCACTGCACTGATTCTCAATGAGTTAATCATGGTTGCGTTGGAGATTACCACATGGTAAGTGCCGCCGCTCCCTGTGTCACGTCCCCCTGCGGATGATTTATACATTTCACCCGTTCCCAGGCACATCTATATGGTTATTTCTGAGGTAGCAACGCTATTCCTATATATCATTAGCATTGCTTTCCTACCGGAATATTTCGGTCAGTAATCGTTTAAAACCGTATCGATTTGATTGACGTTCGAGGCTCGTTTGATAGACACGTCCTTTGTTGTATCGCTCGTCTTTGCATGGAAACTCGCAGTGCTTGTTACGATCAGCGCCCTGCCGTTATACTTCATCAAGCTCATTCATAGCCGTATAGCGCCTGCAGCTTCTAGTAAGCTGTTATAGGTGTCAGTTGATATCAATTTTTAGTATACAATAATATGTATGTAGATATGACAGTTTTAATGGGACTTTTCTTGGATCTTGAATCCGCCACGTGAGCTTTATGTAAACGATAACATATCGTGATTCGTGAACATGACCATCGTTTAAGTTGCCCCTACCTGGTACGTAGACTCTCAAACTTGCATTTTATGCAACGATTGTCGATCTAACGCTTGTTCAGCCTCTGCTCTTCGACAGTCACTACGGTTCTTGCTCAATGTTGGTCTTACCAGTAGTCACCTATTTCATATTGGCAGCGAAAAACCCGTTGTGCCTTGATGTCCGATGTTCAGCGCTCAATTGACAGCGTGCTCCTTGATCTTTCCCTTCTTTGTACAAGCCCCACGGCACAGAAGTCTCATTGGCCCTGCCCCACGGCAACCTGACACAAGCGCCGATCCATTTCACGTGCCGAATACAGCAAAATTTGCGAACCTGTACGCCACATTCCGGGTAAGCGCTATTCGGTACGATTACAAAAATTTGAACATTCATATTCATAGGCGTCCGCATGAGAGTTTGGAAATTATTCCGTTTAGTTCTAGTCTGTGCGGCTAACATGGTCGTGCGATTATTTAAATGCTGGACCTGGTGAAATACTCCTCCAATTTCTCCCCATCCGTTCCTATCTGTAAATGGCACCTGTTCAAAGTGTTTCTATTGTGGGCCACACCACGGCGTCCTCTCCACATCCCCATGTAATCTATATCGTAAAGACCGTTTTCGAGAACGGCCAACAATATGAGGTTTTCAGGAGGTATTCCCAGGTATCTATTGAATCATGTTCGCCGTATCGCTGTTCTGAGACCAGGTCGACAAGTTCGTAGCTCTTCAAGAGTATTTGGGTGACGCGTTCGTCTTGCCATCCAAGCACATTCTTGCCAACGCTGTTGTTCTTTCCGCTTGGATCAACGACGAGCTCATCGCTGAGCGCAAGGCAGGACTCACGGAATACTTGAGTTATCTCAGTACAACCCCGGGATTCGAAACCTACGAGGCATATCTCCAGTTCCTTACTTCCCCATCTTTCGATGTCAGCACGCTTCCGGCTCCTAATGTCCCTGCCATGGTCTCGCGCAGGGCAATCACCTTTTCGGATGAGCCCGAACCTGCAGCTACACCTATTGCGGCAGCTTACTACCCAACCTGGTCTGCTTGGAACACCCCTCCCAACAAACTCAACTATTCTAAATTTGATATCCTCTTTTATGGTTAGTTTCTGAACTTGACATTATTTTTTTTATTCGAACACGCTAAGAAGTATGCTCTGTCAGCTTTTGTCACTCCGAACGCTTCTTCGACCCTTAACTGGGATAGCGGCAGTCAAGACACTTTGAGGCAACTTGTTTCAAGTGCTCGTAAAAGTGGAAAAGGAACCAAGATTGTGTTATCAGTCGGTAATAGGCGACGTTTCGATCTTATCATTGACTGCGCTGATTGCAATCATTAGGCGGTTGGGCGGGTAGTTATTGGTTCAGCAATGCAGCGAAAGACCAGGCAAATCGCACCAAATTTAGCAAGGCGTTAGTAGGGGCTGTCAACTCGTTTGGACTTGATGGTACGTTTTCGCTCTCTGCAGTAACATGCATCCATGAGACGAGGCTTAAAAACGTCTAGGTGTTGACATCGATTGGGTAGGATTACTAGGCTATAACCTTGAAATACGTCGTCACCTTTGGTTAACTCTTTCAGGAATACCCCAACTCCCCAGGCGCAGGCAATCCGTATTCGCCCAGCGATTCCGCCAATTTCCTATCTCTTCTAAAGCTCCTTCGTACCTCACTAGGTATGACGTTATTTCATTGTCCGCAGAACACTGTTATGAGTATACACCTAGGACCCTCAAAGATCATCTCAGCTGCAGTAGCTCATTTGCCTTGGCTCGGCTCAAACGGTAGACCTCTTACCAACGTATCAGAATATGCGAAATTGATGACATACGTGAATATAATGTGAGCCAGCGAGCACAAGCTTGCAAACTTAAAAAGTCTTATCTCGGCCGATAGGAATTACGACGTAAATGGCGCATCGTCGAATCCGGGACCTAATGCGCCTCTTGGTATTTCTTACTATCACCGCTTTCACATCTTTTGCATGCTAAATTTTCGGATAGGGAACTTATGTGGGACGTCTAAACAAAATCAGGCCAGTGCACAGGCAGCATTTGCACAATGGACGAAAGCTGGATTCCCAGCCTCCAAGCTCTTACTTGGACTTGCCATGTATGGCTACGTCTCTAAGAGTACTGCGACGAAACTCTCAGGAAGTCTCATGCCCGACCCACCTGAGAATTCTGCCACTCCGCACCCACGAGGCCCCATCAAAGAGATATCATTTGCTCCGGCTGGTGATCTCAGCGCTCTGTGGGGACAACAAGTAGCTTTCAAACAGCTTATCCAGTCTGGTGCGTTGCAGAGGAAAGCTGATGGAACGTATATCGGCGCCAATGGGTATACCGCTGGTGAGCACACACACACTGGTTTACGATACACCATCTCATGAGACTTACTGGGGTTGTGGTGACAGCTTGGGATAAGTGCAGTGATACTCCGGTAATTGTCCATCTTCAAAGCAGTAGTTATATCAGCACTAAATTTGGCATCCATCATTTTACTACCTCGTTTCGCGCTTCTTTTCCCCTCTTAGTTCTTGTTCAATCAGAAACGGACGACTGTGGTCACGTATGATGATACACGGAGCATAGCGAGTAAAACAAAGTACGCGAAGACATCTGGCATGGCTGGCTGCTTCACTTGGTCACTTGATCAGGTAGGCTGAAGTGCATCTTTGAACTGTTTGCGCGCTGATTGATGTCTTGTCTTGGATTTGTGTCTGTCTAGGATGACGGCCTGGCACTTCAGAACGTTATTCGCGCGAATCTGGGTAAAGCTTAGCCCGCCAGTATTACTGTATTATTACTATGTACTGTCTTACAACCTCGTGTTCTATGTTCATATTTTGTATTCCCGCGACTGGCCAGCATAGCTTCCATCTATCAAAGGCAGTGACAGGCTACACGTTTGGAAAGGCTTAAAATCTGGACTGATCGTCTGGTTCTTGCGCTTCGACGCCTCCCCAGCATTATTTGGGAATCGGCTCCGAGTTTATTGTCTAGCACTAACCACAATACTACTAGTGCTCAATATGCGACTCTTGGGCAATCATGCTGGCGATATTCGGGTGCTCATTACAACCGCAGCTTTTCAAATGTGACATGTCTACTTATATAACACCCCGCGATGGATCATATGCCCGTTAGATACAGCAATGAACGGAACTCTACATTCAATCCAGGTGGCTGATGACTTTGATCACCCGATCACGTGTGTGCCAGGTTTTGCTGAAGAACTTTAAGAACCATGAGGGGCGCAGCTTCTCAAGTTGATCTTTGTCCATCACTTTCCTCTTATGTTCGCCCTTTTTGATGCAATGGCGCTGACAGCAAGTCAGCGGCCTCTATTCCGTGACATTACGTCGAGCTGACACCGAGATGCAAGTAACGATCAGTGACTTTTCTAACAGAAATGGTCGTGTAGGAAAAACGTCACTCAATCTCTAGATTGCTGTGTTATTCATATTAGCCCTTGAGAATCCTCCAAGTGTCCTGTAATAGGACACAGCTCATCGCAACTATAAGTATCTGGATTATATCACAGGCTAGCTTCCTTCTCCTTGAGATTCCACCTGCGATACTCATTATGGCCCCACTTGTTACTATCAACAGTCATACCACTGCTTCAACACCTCGACCCCATATTCTTTATAGCATACAGGTCACTCTGAATGGCAAACACACCGCCGTTGCTAGGCGATATTCAGAGGTAAGCAGATATTGTTTTTTTTTTTTTTCGAAATGATGTTGAACAGCCCGATGCATAGTTTATCGTTCTTCATGGTACTTTCATTTACTCAAGAAATCAACAGCCCTTGAAATTGATAACCCTACCCAGATACACTCAAGGACTCGTACGCTCTCCCACCTAAGCGTATACTTGTGACAAGCTTCGTCCCGTCGGCTTGGGTTGACGATGCACTTATTGCCGAACGCAAAGCCGGTTTGACACAGTACTTGTCTGACCTCTTGAAGTCTCCAGACTATCAAAGCGCGCCCGCGCTCATGGAATTTCTCTCTGTTGACCACCATGCTTCTCTTAAATTCAACGCCGAGGATGCAGTACCTTCTACGCTGTCTAGAAAGGCTGCTCAGGATCTCGATCTCCAATCAGAAGGAGAAGTAGAGGCTACCGCTACTCCAATTGCTGCCGCGTACTATGTAGACTGGGCCGCAAGTAGCTTCCCGCCGGAGAAGTTGGACTTCTCCAAATTCGATATCTTGTTCTTCGGTTCGTCACCCAAGCATCATTTCCTTGATTGATACTCATAGTGTCTCCAATCATATCTAGCTTTTGCTACTCCGAATGCGTCTTCTACGCTCTCATTCGGCTCCGGAAGCCAAGCGATCTTGAAGAGGCTCGCTACAGCCGCTCACAATAGCGGCAAGGGTACCAAAGTTGTACTTTCAATTGGTATATACACATACTCTCCTTCTTAACTAAAGGTTGACCTTTTTTTACTCGAAGGTGGGTGGGGAGGCTGTCAATTCTTCAGTTCATCGTGCTCTACGTCTGCCAACCGTACCAAGTTGGTAAATTCAATCAAGAGCACCATCAGTGCTAACGGACTAGATGGTAAACTTGCGTTGACGGTTCCGTCTGCGCAAACACTGATATCCTTTTTTTATCCTTTTAGGCATTGATCTAGACTGGGTGGGGAAACATTCGTGCTCGAAATACAAGCATTAACGTCGTTTAATTCAGGAATACCCCAACTCTCCTGGAGCTGGGCAACCTTTCTCATCCGCGGATGCCGCAAATCTTCTGAGTTTGATCAAGTCGCTTCGTGCGAGCCTTGGTAAGACCAAACTTCGGTGTTTGTTCCATTAACAAACCACGATTGCCTATGTAGGTAGTGGCAAAATCATATCAGCAGCCGTTCCTCATCTCCCATGGCTCGGATCAAACGGACAGCCTCTAAAGGATGTCTCTGCGTATGCTGCACAGATGACATATGTCAATATTATGTATGGCGGCTTGATATACCAGCTACACCACAACGGGAACTAATTAGTTAATTCCAGGAACTATGATGTTTGGGGCGCATCAGCTAATCCGGGCCCTAATGCACCCCTAGGTAGGATAAGATGATGGCATCAGTATGTCATGGTTGACCTTGATGTGTCCCAGGGAATCTGTGCGGGACGTCTAAGCAGCCACAAGCCAGTGCACAAGCAGGCCTTGCCCAGTGGAAAGCTGCAGGTTTCCCAGCATCAAAGGTCTGTTAAGATATGGCGTGAGAGACCATAAAACGTTAACTTGTTCGTTATATCTTCTTCACACAGATTCTTCTCGGTTTACCTCTCTATGGCTACGTCTCTCAGAGCACCAAGAAAACCCTCACTGGTAGTCTACTCCCCAACTCCGACATGCTACTTCTACAGAAAACGGAATTACCGTCCATTGAGGAGTCAGCTGAATCCAGCACGCCAAATGTCGAGACGAACGGTACGACTGACCAAGCTGGGGAAGGCGCTGCACCGGAACCTGACATCCACTTCCTGAACGGATCGCATGCTCGTCCAACGGCAGACTCGATTAACACAGCCGCTGCGGATCTACGATCGTGGTGGGGACAACAGATCCCCTTCAAGTCCATAGTCAAATCCGGTGCAATTGTTAAAGGTTCTGATGGTAATTACAGAGAGGGCGGTGGATTTACTATGGGTAAGTCGTGACATATGAACCATTTCAACTTCCCACTCATGTTGTTAAACAATGGGAAGGATGGGACAACTGTAGCGATACACCGGTATGGCAACTTTTTCTTTCTCATTAGTGCCATTGTTGAACCGTCGGTTACAGTACCTATTTAACAACGCACAAAGAACAGTCGTAACATACGATGGTAGGGTCCCGATGCGATTGATGCTTGACTTGTCTTTGTGACTTAACCTGCTTAGATACCTGGTCGCTTGCGGATAAAGCAGCGTTTGCTAAGAAGAATGGCATGGCGGGGTGCTTTACTTGGTCCCTAGATCAGGTTCATATAAATCAATCCCATCAATTATCAACAAGGTTTATCTAACGAGTTGCTATATTAGGACGACGGCTTGACGCTTCAAAATATTATACGCAAGAACCTAGGCAAGTAGACGCCTGCTACAAGCACAACAATTCACGATGCCAATCGATGACCTGCTTCATGCTATCTGGGTATAATGACGAACACTAACGATGTCGATGTCCGATATGTTTTCTACGTAGTTTTCTTGAAATATAAGTTATCGCCCATGGTATTGGCGGTTTCATTGTCACAGCAGCGCTGGGAACTTTAGCCGGCTCTGCCTCTTGTTCGCTGTTGAAATAGTACATTGAGGGTTGAAACACAGAAAAAAAAGTAACAATGAGCCATTGTAAAAAGCCGCCAGGCCACACTTCTGCAGTGTTCCGGGGATCGGGAAAGCTAGTGACTCACTTCCTCACAATAAATCCTCCAGAGCCAACCGACTCGAATGTGAAAGCGTTCTTGTTGGCGGTGATGGATGAACCACTGTTAAGGACTTGCCTTACGCTACTGGACGTAAGGCCAAGTTGCGCTATGGTGACGGTCTTCTCTGCATTGTTCATGTTGCTAGCCAAGACAAGTGTATCCCGATCAAGTGTCCACAGCCCTACGTCCACTCTGTCGATAGTTACTTGACGGAACGAGGCTAATGGGCTTAAGATGTATGGCGTCATTTGTGGCAAGGAACGAGCCAGCAGCGATGCAGACGACTTGATATCGGAGCTGGTAGGATCGTCCCAAGAAACGACACCTAGTAATATGGTGGTGGGATCAGAAAATAGCACTCGCCGGTGCCATTTGGAAACCTACCCAAGCCTCTATGGTTGATCCCTAGAATACTTTCAACAACGAACTCCTTCCCAGTTGGGAACCTCTATAAATAAAAATTTAAGGAAGGACCTAAGTGTTCGCGTTACTAGAAATGTACCTTCCAATAGCTAATTAACGTTAGAATAAGCTCCTATTCATCGCTGAATTAGTGGACGCCCACCTTTCATTTCCAAAACCTTGCGGAACAGTCCAAACGGCTTTCGTTCTGTCCCACCCATTGACAAACAGTCTCTCTTGGAACTGATCCATCCTGGTTGATATGTCTTCAAATTTACCAAGGCAATTGTCACAACTACAACATGAGTTATCAATGAGTAAGCTTACATTCATGTGTAAATGTTGCTATTACTCACCCGCAATCGCCATAGTCCTTTGTACACACGGTATGCCATTCAGTTGAGAACGTCACATTATTGCCAATCATGTATGTGTCTTGCAAAACGATATCCGAACCTCTTGTATACTCACTGATCACAGGAATTTAGTCCTCGAACGAGAGGATAAATCTGAAAATGGGCTCACGTGAAGAAATAATCTTGGCAGTTTAAAACGAGAGAAACCGGGTGGTATCCCGCCCCGCCATTGCCATCTCCGCCGTCCAGTGATGTAATGAGATTGGAGGAGATAAGCGTGGCGTCGAGAGGGTCAGTCGTTCCGTCCGGTTCATCAGCTGTGTACCACAATAGCAAATTCGGCCGAGACTTGATTCTGTTGACCTGTTCTGTGACGGAGGTTTTGTTTCGATATGTACTGCAAAGGTATTAGACAGAAGAGTAGCCAATGGACTCGGGACTTACCCTCGCATGTCATACATAAGGTACAACCCGGCTTCTTGCATTTTGTCGAGGACCAGATCAAGTGCAGTGAGGTTGCTGAAAGTTGGTATCGGATGTATCTGAGCGATGATTAATCGTTGAGAATAACGAACCAAACGGGGAGTCAGGTCAAGTACAAACCATGTTAAATCTATGAGGATTAAGACGAAATTCAGCTCTAAGCTCAGCAACAATTTGGATAAGAGCGTTACCCTTGGGCTGCAAGCTGTGCGGAGATTGACAGATCCTTCGCAAGGTAGCTGTCAAACTGTGTATAGAATCCAATTGGGAGAACAGGGGCGTAAGGACCCTGCTGTCCATTAGCAGGTCGTGCCAATAACGCTCCAGTCCTTAAATCCATTTTTGTAACAGAGCCAATGCTTTGGGGAGGATTGGGCAAATAAGAGAGTGAACCTGTAGCGCTGAACTTCTGCCCTGAAAAAGATGCGGAGCAAGATATTGTGTAAGGTGCTTTCCGAGGTTGTAAGTTTCTCAAGGAGAAGGGTAAGAGATTTTTAGTTGAGTTCAGTGCCACATTTCCGCGGCTGAGAATGTTCCCGTCGATAGAAACTGTAACGGCCAAACTGTTTGATGCAGCTCCTAAGGTGATAGGCGCCGCATTCAGAACCTTGGAGAATGTAATCGGGGCATCGACGAGGATTGAGACAAAAGATGCATCGGTGGAGGCTGCATCCTCCGAAAGATATGGGCGGATGGCAGGAGAGCATCGGAAAGCTAGGAGGGGATCTTTTGACCTCCCTGGGATAGGAAATTGCCCACCTGCGAATGCCCAGCTGTTAATTACCAACACCATAACCAGCGGAAATGTTTACCTGGAGGAATGACAGGTGAATTGGCCATATAATTCTTACCGCACCTACAACGTAACGCAGCTCAAAGCCTGCCATCTCAGTGACACTAAGATTTGCTCACCATGTATCTGCAGCCGCACCCAAAACCAGATGGAAAGCGAAAGCAATGGACCAGCGCATTTTGGGCTGCACTACACCTTACGAGCTGGAGGTTTTTAGAAACACTGCGAAAGCTGGTTCTTGGTTGCGACCGACGTGTCCGGCCCAACAAAAGTGGTCACCGTACTTTCGTGAAGTGTGATGATCAACGTGGTGTATTATAAGTTGGCTACGTGGGAAGGGAATTCCTACGAGCAGCTCAAGCATGTGCTGGCTGTTGCGAAGCAGAGCGCTGTACCTCGTGCATTCCAATGTATACTTGGCGCAATCACCCAAATAGCTTCTGAGCTCACGGACTTATGGGCTCTTGCTCATGTGACGTGGCGCGTTACGGCAGAATTCAACGTGGCCACTGGCAGCATGTCCACATCATTGCAACCTTCGTAACATTTTCTGTGGTAATTTCATCTCTTGAAAAATCGCACAGAAAATAGAATATCGGCCCAAAGTCTCGAAATTCATAGTACGCGGTTCTCGTCTGATGGTTGTGGTAGCGTAGATCGCTGGCCACCTCACATTGTGATTGGAAAGCGAACTCACCAGAGTGATGACCTGCCGAATATTTAGCCAACAGTATTCAGGCTGCTACATTCACTCAGTGCCCTTCTCTGCCGGTTGCGTATTTCATAATCATGGAGATCATCGACGTCTGGAAAAAAGCGAAATGAACACTCTCGGGTTCAACTTCGCCGAACTGGAGCTCTGTGTACACCCATTTGCTGTTTTCCCTGCTACTTAGCCACAGTACTTGGCAACTGACTCTACTCACCCCGAAGCATCCTTCTGCCGCGGCAAGATCTCAGGCTCTTGCCCATATCCAGGCTAGGATCGCCTCGCTTGCGTCCGTAAACCTCAAACATGATTGCTAGCAACTATAAGTTCATGCCGTATCGGACCCGAGACCTTTGCAGGCGGCGAGCACGGAGTGCCGAGCCATGTGCGATTCTTAACCTACCCGACAGCAAGGCTGCCGCCAGGGCTTGAATATGACCTAGGGTTCAAACGAACGCCACAGACTGACTGTCAACAACTTCGGCGTCCCATAAGGCATTCATATACCAGAACTGAGTGGGGCTGAGTCTCATGCTGTCCGACTGTACCCAGATTGACAAAGATCAGCTACTCCTAGTGCCCCTTCGGATATAATTGGGATACTGCATGAGCATGGCAGACTACGAGCTGTCAAAAAGTACGGCGATGGTCAGCTCCTAATGACCACTGCGCTGATATACCGAGACACATGCTGTTGTCATAGGACCACTGGAATGGCTAAGAAACCACCCATGTGATAAATCGCCCCGTTTAATCATTCAAGCCAACATGGGCCGAAAATTTCAGACTGCATGTAGATTGTTGCCAAATCTATCGCGCTGATACTTGCGTAGTATAGCAACCTTTCAAAAGCTGAGCTGCCGTGTCTGCCTGGCCGTTTGACTTCGCCGACCTCCGTGATTCAAATTCGTCATGTATCTTTCATTACTTTTCCTAGCGAATCATGGATGGGTTCACGCTTGAGACGCGTTCAACAACACGGAAAGTAAGGCTATATCTAACGCCTCGTTGAAGAAGACCGCCTTCCTGCATTACCTTTTTTATCTCTTCTCCATGAAGCATTTCCCAGTTGGCAACATCCACATCGAGGTCCGTGAGGAGCGGTGGTCTGTTGACATCGTTTCGGGAGATGAGATCTTCTGAGATGTTTCGAATGCTAATTTTTGTCAAAAGATGCACTAAAAATGTGCAAGCTACCCTACCCGTGAAGGTGAGAGGCGTACATCGGACCTCTCGAAACAATGAGGCTGCGTGGCTCGAGAAGCAGACTTAAGACGGGCGTTGGATCGATGCCTCGCCCAGTCCCTGCCGACGCCACCTCCTTCTCATTTGACGAGTGTTCATTTGCCGAGTTGTACTTGTAATAATGAAACATAGAATGAGATCCTAATGAAATCGTAGCAACCGCGGGATAGTAGACTGGTCCGTCCTCATGTGGCTTTTGGGATGTATAAGTCTGATGATGGGATGCGATAAGAGATTGTGGCACCATAATTCCCTGCCCAGGAAGATACTAATAACGAAATTCATAATCGAGCACGATCCTAGTGGAGAGAATCGCCTACTTCATTCAAAATGCAATGATTTGGGGCATCGTGTGGAGGGGATGCGAATATACCTCTATCTTTTAGACGTGTAATGATGTCGGGGCTATTATCTGAGTTAAAATCTTTTCCCTGAAGTCAGCTGAGAGGTTGCTTTGTCTTACTATGTACCAAGAAAAGAAGGCATTGGTTGAGTAAGAAGGACGCCCTTAGAAGTAATATCGCCTCCTGTCAGCGATTGAATAGAAGTTAAAATGAAATCTGCGTATATCAGGTTTTGAATTACCCCAAACCTGAAGTCTATTCAATCATTTGTTAGGCATGAGCAAGGGTAACCAGGAGTATTTCCAGAAATTCTCACCGACGATTAGCTAACTGCTTCCACTTCTGTTGGGGTGTCTCGGTGATCTATTGAAGCAAAAATATAGTTCAAGGTCATTGAAAAGATATAAAAATCCACTTTTCTAAGCAAATAATCTTCTTCATCCGGCTTTTAAAGTTGTTCCATGTTATCAATGGTAATGATTGTCAAGATTGTCTCATCAGTGAACGTACCGTTACAAACTCTGGGATGTAGAACACTTCATGGTTCGCAACCTGGTATTCCAATAGCCTATTGGCGCTCATCGAAAGGTATTCGGGGGTTTCTTCAAAGCTTTCCGATTGGCTGTTACACAAAAGCCCCTCAAATTCCGTGAACGATGAAAACAATCCTGTCGAACAAACAAGTTATAAATTAAATTGCCTACTCAATGAATGAGTTTATTTACCACGCAGAAGACTCCAAAGCCGGTTGTACAGGTTTGTCTAAAATGAAGGGCTGCCACCAATTTCGAGGACTGCAACGAGGGCAGTAAGACGGAAACAGAAGACAAGGGTTATGTCACCATGTATTTTAAATCGCCATCTATCGAGCGTGTAATTTCCAATTAGAAAAGAGTTGTATGTACACGTCGAAAAGTTCGCCACATTCAATACTTGAGTTATAGTTATAAAGTTAATCAAACTGCCGATCTAATCGAATACTTTTCAGTTCATTACTCGCTATTGAGTAAAATGACAAGTCATGTATATACCTGTCTCTCGCGCATCAGCTGATTGCATTTGGAAGGAATTGGTCTGATATACGGCCTCCAAGAGATACTCCCCGAAGATGAACGAGTCATCAAACAGCGCGTCAAAGAATCCATTCAAGAATTTTTCTTTGTTCCTTGCTAATGAGCGGAAATTAAGGACCATCCCCAAAATGACGACGGGAAAATGACCTGCATGACCTAGATCAATTATCAGAGATGCGTATTTACGGCATCAGTGTCCCCTGTTGTCACCTGTGAATGACCCTCGTCAGCTCAAAAAGTCAACTTCCGATAGTTCTTGTTAACCATCAATTGTATGAGAGCTCCATCAAGACTCCCTGACAAGACTTTAACGTGAGTCCTCAGTATCAGTGAAACTCACCCTCATAGAAATGTGGACAAAACGTGTGTTAGCTTCTCCGTCAAAACCCTGAAATCTTGGAGAGAGAGGGAAGGAAATTTCCTAGTTGGCTGGAATACGGCATGTTCTGTGAGACATGTTTATTGCATCCGATACTTCTCTACGGCCGCCTGTTCGGTTGTTTGCTTGTCCGTGTACACGCGAGCTGCCTAGTATTTAATGCCGATTGGATGATTAGAGTTAGAAGTGGCATCCTCTCATGTGGCCATGATTGTTCGGCGTGCTATGCAGGGAGGCACAATACAATGGTTGCCTTAATTTTGGACCGGCGAAGGTTTCAAAGGTTGTAATTAGATGTAAGTAATGTTAATATGATGGTGTATCGACGAGAATAGAACTACTTAGGATCAGTGGATAACATCAAATTGATAACAAGGTGACGCTCGGCCTGTACGATATGATAAACGTACAAAAAACCCTCTCTCTAAGGCTGAGTGTACTCTGAAGAATTGGACCCCAGATCGTGAGCCTGAGAAGGCGTCTATTTCTGCTGTGCGTTCCTGTGAGGAAGTTAGGAAGGACGTGTCCAGGAACAGCAATAGTCGGACAAACACTGGAGTGTAGGTGCAGGGGTAACCCCTCCGATTACAATTAGAACACTGAGGGCGAAGGCCGTCGCATTTGAGTGGTGCTCATAATAATTGAAACCCCGGAAATTCGCGGCCAATTTGGCCATGTCCATCCATGGTATAAGCGATCTGGCTCATAAGGAGGTATAGAGTGGCTTAAAAGCTATAAACTTTAGGCGTAGACCGATTTTGGGCAAGAGACGGACTCCGAGGTCAGTTTGGGTTTCCGTAACTGGGGATGTTCTTCTGTGGTTACATTGGTCACTGCTTGCCTGCTAAATTGGTCCCGCGAGAAGTACTAACCCAACGACGACCCTCGATTTCCAAACCCCGGTCAAGTGCCCAACTAGATCGCGGGGATCACACAAGGCGCCAATGGGATTTTTCAAGGGCAGATTAATCGATGGTTACAGCGAAATGATAAATGTGGCAGTGCATCGCCTTCATTATACCCGTGGCCATGATCTCGGATAAGTGCGATATGTGACACAATCCCGCCATACCTCCTGCACAATTTTGGAATTTCAAAAATGCCAAATCGAATGCACATGCATCGATCACCCTGAGCTATAAGAGCAATGCCACTATCAAACACTCAGGATGTTACTACCGTTCCGCCGAATCGTCTGTTTGAAAGGATACCGGTTGAAAAATATTCAATAAGAGGCACAGTAGTGAGTTCGGTCGGCGTGCGAGACTGGGCTTTCACTTCCAGGCCAGGCGCCAAAAATATTGCCTGTCATTCACTACCCTGCGAAGCCGTCTTTTAGGGTAATAATATAGGAGGATCTTGACCGCCGACCTAACGAGGACGTCAGACATAGCCGACAGACGTTAAGGGGGAAAAAGACTGATAGGGAAATGAATATTTGACCAAGCTCCGACTTGTCAGCAGGGAAGATGAAAATGTCGGCCATGTCGAGGGTATTAAATACTTGGTATACCTGAAGTAGCCTTGGATATGCCCGATGTATTCGCGGAAAAATTGCTCGGATCGTGTTTGTGATGCCGCGGAGCTTTGACTGAATACAGGAGCTGACTCTCGAAAGAAATCGCCAGTAAAACTCGTGGTCTGAACGTGAGGCGAGGGAAACTCCACTAGGGTAGATACGATTCCTGTAATCATCAGCGGCATGAACCACGGCAACTTTAGCCTAGATACCATACCGAGAAAGGTTAGATGAGCTAACGCTCGATAGTTTGCGTACCACCGATGTTGAAGCTGCGCGGCGTTGGGCAGCCTAGGCAGGGTAAGGTCAGAGTCGCGGAACTTGAATCACAGCGACGGAAAACAAAAAGCCTTGATTACGTTGATTTGTTCTGATGACGGTCTACACGACGGAGCATATTCTACTTTGCCTCGAGGCTATTGAATAGATCAAGGAGCCAACAACCGGGGACAAACCAGGCTAATTTAAAAACGTCACCGCTGAGTGTCAAAACGTCCAGATGTACCTGATGCTGGAGCTTATGGATTCAGTATACTGAGGTTATTCCTGAGACCCTTGGCGCGATGAGTCATGTCTAGGAGTAAGTAATTCGCTGGAAAGGAAGTAAGTAATATCCATGGAGTGGAGGAATTTTCACTGCTAGACGTGCTATGCTGGGTTACAATGCTCGTTATCCTCGTTTTATCGTCGATTATAAATAGGGTGCTAACGATCCCGCGAAGGGTGTACGAGAAAAACGTGTTTCGAAAGGACTTCGAAGATAGTTTCATCCATCAGATCCGTTGATAAGTCTAGCAGTCATGCGGTCGCAACGCCAGGTCGGTTGAAGTCACAGTTTACCTGCTAGGAACCTGAATGATTGAAAAGCGCGAGATTCGTGTCATCTGATGGCCGAATGAGCTAGCGGGATATCGCACCATCAACTCGAACAAACTTCCTTAGTCTTGAAAGCGCCACTGATCAAGGACAAGGCGAGCACCCTCGCGTCACTTTTGTCAGGACCCTCCGAATCGGATCCGACGCTACACGAGTAACACAGATGAATTACATGCGTCTGCCTCGAACTTTTGGCCAGCGTTCAATGAAAAACCGGTTCTCTGTCCACTGGCAAGTAGTAGAAGATCCTAAATAGATTACTCGTCAAGAAGCTTGGTATTTCAACTGATAGATGCATGATTCCTGGTAAAAGTATACGGATACGGAATTAATTGTACAAGGCCCACGTTCAGAGGAGAATCGTGAAATTCCCAGATACAATGACTGTCGATCGATAAAGACCCCAAACGACCGAAGACTGTCATGAGAAGCGCCAGGAGAGACATGTTGTCCAAGAGATTAGAGCAAAATCTAAAGTACCAAATATACGTAGAGTCGGAGGTTTTCGAATTTCGAGATTCTAGGAGTCTGGCTGTCCTAGATGGATTCTGCAATAGAAGAGTTTGATTGTGGAGTTGTGAAGCGACGAAATAGTCTGAATATTTGGCAACAACCTCGACTCCAAATACATAGTATGGCTGGCTCAGCGACAACGCAGTGGAGCACTAGAAGCGCCGCCGCTAGCATCTCAGAAGCCCGCATTGACTGCGATGATTCGTATGGAGCTCATGTGGTGACGCCCGAGATAGCAGGAATTATGCAGTCCGGTGACTGCCGACTAGTAGTCTGAGCTTTAATAAGCCTCCATGCAACCTGTCAAGGCTCCACTCCCATGTTCAGAACGCTATTCTTCGCAGTCGTTCTAGGTTCAGCTTCTCTCTTCTACTACTACATTCTCACATCTGCCCCAGCCTCTCCTTCTATAATGTCCGACACAGAATGGTCTTCACCCTTTGCTGGGTGGCATCAGAGAGCTTTGTCAACACCTTACCCACACCCTCACGATTTTGTGCCAAAGCGCGACAAGCTGCTGCTAGCCGTTCTCCTGAATGCACAAGTGGAGCATGAGGGAATAACTCTCACTCTTTTTTCCAGGGAGACTGGCGAAGGCAGTATTGCAATCGATACATCAGGCCGTGTACTTCTGGTATCCGAAAAGGATACTAAGGGTATTTTAGGCTTGTCGAAAAAGGCTCTTGATTTACCGCAGACCGGGAGTTTCCGAAACACATGGGTCATCTGGCAGCCAACAACGAGCCAGCCCATACATCGTTTATTGATTCCAACGTCCGACTCCTCATCTGACTTGAAAGAAGTCAGTGTGCAAGGCTTTTCGAAGGAAAAGAGGGAGTTATCTGAACGCGTTCAGGGCATTAGACTTTTGCCTGAGGTCTTATGGGAGCTCACAGGTTTAGTTTTGGAAGCAAGAGACGATGCTGAACGAGATGATGTTGTATTGAATAAAGTTAGGAGTGTTGTGAATCCATACTTTTAAAACTGTATACGTATCCGCCGTGAAAGAATTTGTGGAAATTTTTCGATTGCATTGAAAACCCATATTAACATCCATACATCCCGTACGTAAGACAAACAATGACTACTCCCCCACCTCGTCAACTAATTGATAGTCGATAGTTGGTTTATGACTCCTTTTGCCCAAAGGGTGTCTGCCGCAGTTGCTGGATGAAGTCCATCTTTCCAAATGTCTATCGTAAATTAACGCCAAAATAGCTCTTCTACTATGTCCTGAGCACTTACAAACTGTCACTGGCCCGAGGCAAGTAGGATCTACTGTGGGATCAGTCGTGCAACCACCACGCCTTGCATATGAATCGCAAACTCCATCTGGGGTAGCAAATCCAAAGCTACGGAAATTATCCATGGTTCTGGTGAATAGACCATCTAAAATCTATCTTAGCGCATTGCCAGAATCAAGCCATGGTCAGCGGTGACGTACGGGTATCAAATACAGCACAAGTAATGCCCGCTTTTGAGGCGCAGTAGGCTCTGGCCTTCGTCGCGAGCTGGGAATTGAAGTCGAGGATGCTACCCTGATAACATTACTAACGGTCAGCGATTGAATGGCACTGATAGATATTTCCATGTGATATACCTTCAACTTAGCTTGAAGCGTAGGACCCTGACTGATTCCGATCTGTGCGCGGTCAAACGGGACTACGTTGTTAAATAGGAAGCGGCGAGCCCCCGCCACATAAAGCCTATCAACCGTCGCAAAATATGAATCAAGATCTCGGGAGTATAGCGTAGTGCCATTGCCAACGGTATTCTTGTAGGAGTTGTTGACATCATTGGCTAGAGATATTTTTCAAGTCACTTCACCGTGTCGTTCAAGATCGAAAGAGCAACTTACTACCAAAGGACACTGTAAAAATTGAGTTATTTGCAGCCCATGCAACCTTATTCGGGAATGGGACCACGAAATTTATGAACGAAGTCACTTGACTCCTGAAGTCGGGAGGAGACGCAAAAACAATGCTTTGATCCGAAGTCGCTCCGCTCACGGCAAGCTGGCAAAGCCGATCAGGGTTGCTAGGTGCTTATGACAGGGATGCTCACATTAACAAGACGTGTGTTGGTCGTGAGCGTTTGGAATTGTCTTGCCCAGTTGGGTCCCGCAGTCGAGCAGAAGGTAGGTGTCTGGGACTGCAGAGGGTCTCCTGAGCCGCTCCAACCTTCTGCTGCTAAAGGCCAAGCTCGTATTAGCCTATCGTTCACTACGAATAGAATATTGAACCTACTGTAGCTATTTGATCAACGAACACGATGTTAGTTCATAGGTGTATACATTTTTACACACTGCATTACCTATCTCCACTTCGATGCCGATGCGTTTTAGCTTTTGATGTTATGAAAGACGAGAATTTATGCTTACAATGTGAAGATAAACCTTGTGCTGTCGAGTATAGATGCGACAGCAGGCGCAGCTACGAATATCACAGAGAGAAGACTCTTGAGATACATCTAACAGAAGTATGAGACTGACGGTGCTGAGAGCTTTTATATACCCTAGAGCTACGTGTGAGCAGCTCACAAAGACCGGTACCATAGGGTCAAGAAGCACAGGCGGTGTACCATGTGGGCAGGTATACACGCAAGACAACTTTAGCTGAGTAGAGACAGCGCACTGATAGTTCCTACCGCCAACGCACCAAAAGAAGGCTCCGTGCTTTGGTCGTTGATCCTACTAGCAATACTGTTCCACACTTATTCTGCGATGCTGGTGTACAAGGTGAAGGGAATGAACCGGTTTCAAGAGACAAGACTTTGCTTGCCATCGACTCTCTAAACATAGCCCGAAGTCGATAAATGATCATCAGCCGTAGAAACCTTGAAAAACGCTGATCGTAGTCTATAGCAGGCATGAAAACCTCGGGCTTCGTTGGACAAACAGACGTGCATAAATATGGCATTTGCCTTCCAATCCCACAAGTGTCCAAGTGTCGATCGTCGGGCCGATTCCAAAAGCATGGTGCACAAGGTCAGATGCCCTTCCTCGGACCTCTTGTAGGCTGACGCGCTGGAGATTTGAGTGAAAGACTTCATTCGTGGTATACTGGTAAGTGAGGGAGCTTTACGTAATATGATAATTCTTGACTTTGATCAATCGCATGTTCAACCTCTTTGGTTGCTTGTAGCGACATCTCTAGTAGAAATTGCTGACTCTGACAATCGTAATGTCAGGCTGAATTGTATGCCATCTAGCCTACGTCAACATCAGTTGACTATCTTTCCCAAAATCTGTCATAAATCGGTCACGACCTCAGATTCTGCTTCATGCTCCACATGTGCTCACTGTCTTCGAATGAAGAATTCCAGAGATTTATATCATAGGGTTTTATTTAAGACCGAATTCTGGATAGCTCTCTCTCTTCAATACTTCTGATTAACAATAGACATGACTCTTCTAAACGTGTTGTTACCCCTGATTTCGCTTCTGGTCGTGTTTACACCCTCGAATGTCGAAGGAATAAATCAATACACTCTCGTTGGTCCGTTGCAGGGTCTAGTATGCTGCAAAATTGCTGACGCTATATACAGGCAACGTTCCGAAACCTGGTACCTGTGGTAATTCAGGTATACTTCCTTCCGGAGGTTGGATAGCTAACAAAAGATGTGGCTACGTTATGGGTATGCTCGAGTCTGGCTCAATTGACCACACTTACGATATTTCTATAGGTACCGCCATGGCTGGTCGTAGATTCGATGTCCATTCGACCGATGGTACTAATTACCATTACGGGCGGTATCGTGGCACCAGCGGAAATTTCTGCACATGGCTTGTTCCATCGGTAACGTGGTTTAACCATTATCAGCCAGCGCTCCCTTTGAAGCAGGTCGTCAGGCTTTGGATCTAAACACTAGAACTACTATCGCTGCTTCGTGTTCAACTGACACTGCGGCGGGCATGTGTAACCGTAACACATTTGGCAAAGATTTTGATTCTCCACCACACCAAGGAAATGGCGCAGTCGTAGTGCCGTTAAACCTGGCAGGGTGCCCAGGGTTCTACAATTACTTTGTCGTATGTCGACAGAACTTACTTGATTCGATGATTGAATACTATTTTGTAAAGGATTCCAACTTCCAAACCGGTACATTTCAAGATCAGGTACCGTTCAATATGGCAACTACTTCTGGAGCGGGGTATAGGTATACCACGAGGGATGGGGTGGCAAGCATGGTCCGCGCCCATGTCGCAGAATGGGGTCAGGTTATTTGGTTCTTTGTACCTCGATCGTGCATCGCGTCCCAGTTACCCGCCAGACTGAATAATGATGGCGGTGATAGCTGTTGATCACGAATGTTCACATTTTTTCCTGCTAACTCAGACGCGAGGTTTTTTGCGTGATTGAATTACAGAGATTAATTCACATGTCCGAGCGAACCTGCTCAGCGCCAAAGCGCCAGATACCTCTGAAATTTGATCGGTGATAAAGCTATGGCGAATGAACACGAATCCAGAACGTTCAACACCCTTCTGGGTTGAGGACTGATTGCACGAGGACCGGCAAAATCCCTGAATCGCTCCAGAGGTAACGTACAGCGACCATGACTTTGACTGTGGCTCACCTCCTGTGAGTAATATGTAAGGGGGACGTCCAACTGAGGCCAAAAACCCATTGATGATCCCGCCGTGGGCTGATATGGAGATGACTGATCGCCCAGTAAATCCACTAGGCGATGGTTAAACTGCAGAAGTAGCTCACATGATTCCTTATCGTGGTCAAAAATCATATCGAGCACCTGCTTTGCTCGCTCTGCAATATGAGATTTAGATTCACGAACGTCAGGATCCCACAAAAGATCTGCTTCGGTAAATCCATCTTCAATTTGAAATCGCGGAAATGTTCTGGCGATCTGCGAACGTGTCCCCCGCTTGTCACATGTATGAACTCCATTTTCTTCGCGGAG